>CM077503.1:47552511-47561726 GCA_039654745.1 Houttuynia cordata | reverse complement strand
ATAGAGAAGAAAGAAACACAGATTTACATGGAAAACCCTTGCGAAAAAAAACCACGGACAACGAACAAACTTCTACTAATCAAATCAAAGGAAGTATAATTTGTATCTCCTCTTCAAAGTCCTCTCTAAACCCCATGCACAACCGCCGTTCTTAGGGTATTACATATATATCAAAAACAGAATAGAAAAAGAAGCCAAAACACAATCCCGCAATACGACGATCGAACCCGATCGATCGCATCTACTGTCTTCTTTTTCTTAAATGAATGTCCAGCGATGACGCTCGATCGCACCCATCCACGATCGCTCGCCCCCTCGCAAAAACCAACACCTCCGTCCCTCTTCTTTCACTGCCACATTCTGGTGCTTTCCCACCTCACCTGAGGGAGGTCCCTTCCCCAGGCCCCGCGGAGGCTTTGTGGATTAGTAATAGGCACTTGGCCGAGTCTTAGGAGACTGCCCCTGTGGATGATACTAGTTGCCCCATCGTGGTGCCGGTGGTTCGATCGGTTTGCTGTGCTCTCTATTATTGTAGTGCCTTCCTAGGAAGCATTGATACGGATACGGCGATATGACCCGACATAGTACGGGTATGGTGATAAGGCAATTTTTAAAAAGTTCAGATACGATATATCAAGGATACGTTTGTGAAAAAAAATTATATTTTTAAAATATATTTTAGGTTGGTATTAGCATCAAAACTAAGGTTTTCAAAACCGGACCGGCCATCAAATCGGATTGATGGCCAGTCCGGTCAGACCGGGGTCTGACCGGTGTGAGCCGGGTTAGGTGAGAGGAGTGTAAATATCTGATAAATATATAATTTGTATGATATTGACATAAAAAAAGCATAGCTCAAGTGGTTAAGGCTTATCACGGGAGAAGGGGGGTCGGAGGTTCGAATCCCCCCTCTTGCAACGATTTTTTCAGAAAAATAAAATAAAATATTTCAGACCAGTTCACCGGTTCGGAAAAAACCGGCCGGTTTTGAAAAAACTGCCCGGTTCGTTGAACCAGATGAACCGAACCGGTTTCCCGGCCGATTCCAGTTAACCGCGGTCGGACCGGCCGGTCCGGTCCGGTTTTGAAAACCATGGTCAAAACAAACAAATAAACATAATAAAAAAAAAATTGGACATGCCATTGATACATAAGCAGTCGTATCAACGACATATCCATATTTGATAGGATACGGAAAAAAATGCCATACTAATTTCCATTACCACTAAGGAGAGTTTGTCCGATCATCAAGGGAGAGGAAGAAAGGGTTGATTAAAGGGAGAAATTACAACTTTACCTAAGTTTCCAAGGTCCCACCTCCACGTGGCCCTTGGTCGTGCTTGTTGCTCACATAATGCTGGTTAGCAAAATATTTTTCCTTTGGAAAATAGGTCAAAGAGAAGTGTGTGGGTGTCATGTGCAAGGAATTCCGTATCGGATATCGTAAAATGTGGGTCGACCTACGAGATAAAATTTCGGAGATATATCGAAGATATTTGTAAAAAAATATCGGTAGTTGAAAACTAATTTTTACCATATATTTTCACAATCTAACTTCTAAAATGAATTATACTAATTTAGACAAAGCATATATTTCTAAATATGCATAAAAATGCATATTAGGATGGAAAACAAATTGAAAAGTTTTTTTTGCCGATATTATAAAAAAATTTAAAAAGTGATATTATGTCGTATCGTTTTATCGGGTGGGGCCCGACATCAATATATCAGCGAAATTATGGAATTCCCTGGTCATGTGAGAGGGTGATGACAAGGAGGAGCAGCTGAAAAGAGAACACGAAAGCCACCTGAGGGGAGATGATAGTGGGAGAGATCAGAGATAGGTTCTGGATGCCTATGAACGGAAAGTGTCACTCATCCCATATCGCACATGCAACACATCGTAGTCGACTGTGGCAGAAAAATAAACCTATCAAGTAGCCCATGGAAGAGGAAAATCGCTCGAGAATGCTCTAGTTCTAGATGGTAGTAGTTTTTGTCCCATGTTAATTAGGGCTGGGAATCGGGTGGGGTCGGGTAAAATAGGGTCGGGTCGCCCTTTACCCTACCTAAATAGGGTCGAGTAATTACCCGACCCTATTCATGAGTAGGGTCAAGAATGGCCGACCCTAACCCTACTTCGGTCGGGTCGGGTCGGGTAATGACCCGACCCTAATTTTTTTTAAAAATATAAAATAAATACTTTTATTTGCTAATCTAGTATTTAAAAAGTCAAAATTGACCTTTATTTGACTAAATTTTAATATAGATAAGGTTAATATAAGGTTTTTGGTGATTTTGAAATAAAATTACATTATTCAATATTAAACATATATTATAATATTTTACAATAGGTACATCGGGTTGGGGTCGGGTTGTGCGGGTAATTCGGGTAATTACCCTACCCGACCTTGTTTTAAATAGGGTAAACTTTTCAAACCCTTATCTGACTCTATTTTGCAATAGGGTCGGGTCGGGTCGGGTAATAGGGTCGGGTAGGGTTTTCCTAGCCCTAATGTTAATAGCTCCAGTTGGAAAAAATTGTGATTTTTTTTATTAAATGGTAGACATACAAGTATGAGAATGGAAAAAGCTGGGCAAAAGTACTCCACTGAAATTAAGCCAAATGAAGCCATGCAAAAATGTGTGTCCTTGTGTTCATTTTGGTTTTTTAATGAGGACACATAATTTTGAACGGGAGTACTTCTTTTCCAAATGGAGCAATTAATATGAGAGGAGGGAGTGTACATATCTAATAAACTAGTAAGAAGAAAATGACCTAGTTCTAGACCCATTAAGATGCAAATTTTGTAGTTATTATTCAACTAAAAGCTACTAAGAAGAAAATAATGAACTGCCGACAGAAAAAATGCCCCATTAATCTTAGTACACAATAGAAAAACCACGCATGCTCGTGCCTTCAGATTATCTCTTAATTCTCGCCATCATGTGGTATAAGCTGTACTTAGGGCCTGCACATAGCCGCGAGCATTTACCAAGGTTGCTAGATGCAAGCTTCCTTGGGGATTAGCTGAAACTGAAATAGTTGAAACATGAGAATAGACATCCCAACCAACATTCTCTCGACTTGTGGTAAGTGCCCTCAAGCACCACTGGCTCCACTTGATTATCAACTATATCAATTTAATAGTGAAACAATACTAACTTTCCTTGTTATATTACATCAATTAGGTTCTTGGCATCTATCATTCATTAGTCCATGCATCTGTCACAATGGGGCACATTATTAGGTGTACCTATGAGGACATAATAATTAACCTAATTCTTACTTTCCTAATTGTTATTTAACTCATCTTTGCATAGAATAATCAATGTATGATTCACTCACTATGATCGCAAATAAAGGCCAGATTTGACAAGAGATGTAGCTTAAGATTCCAACTAATTTGGCACATCAAATGTGTCAAGAAGAATCCTAGGATTTTCTTAAACTAAGCGTTGGGTCCCGGAAACTTAGTGAATCTCAAGATATTATTCAATGCAACCGACGTACCATGTGTGACTTGCACCCACACTTTCCAGAAGCCATTGATATGAAAGTCGATGGTGAACACGCTAGAACGTGAAAAGCGCAAGTCAGGGAGTTCAACACTACTAGCAACAACATGAGCCGGTCACGTGAAGGGGAGAGTGTGCGGTATCAAATTAGAGGATCAACGAGAAAATATTGGGTACAACCGGCACAATACTCCACGGTAGTAGAGAGCAGTCAATCTCAAAAATCGACGGTGTGCACGCTATAAACATGTGCTCAAGTAAATAGGTGCCAAATAGTTAAAGTGCACACTTACTGGTAAGTGCCCTCAAACACCATGGGCTCCACTTGATTATCAACTATATCAATTTAAACCTAATACTAACTTTCCTCATTACATTACATCAATTAGGATCTTGGCATCTATCATTAATAGTTCACGCGTCTGTCACCATTATTAGGTGTACCTCTGAGGACATAATAATTAACCTAATCCTTATCTTTGCATACAATAATCGATGTATGATTCACTCATTAACATCACAAATAAAGGCCAAATTTGACAAGAGACGTAGTTCAAGGTTCCAACTTATTTGGCACATTAAATGTGTCAAGAAGAATCCTAGGATTTTCTTAACCTAAGCGTTGGGACCCACAAACTTAGTGAATCTCAAGATATTATTCAATTCACCGAATATGCCTTGTGTGACTTGTGCTTACACTTTATAGAAGCCATTGATATGAAAATCGTTGGCGCACACACTAGAACGTTCATGCCGCCACGTGAAGGGGAGGTGTGCGGTATTGAACTAGAGGATCAACAAGAAATTATTGGGTATAATCGGCACAATACTACAAGGCACTAGAGAGCCGTCAGTCTCAGAAATCAACGGTATACATGCTATAAACGTGCACTCTAATAAATTGGTGCAAAACATTGAGACTGCATAGTGCATATGACTCTAATGTAAGGTGACGTAGGCTGCTGGTTGTACACAAAAATTTCTTAAGATCGACAGATCGTACTAAGTGGACATATAACCCATGTGGCATACTAGGTGCACCAACAATTTCTCCCAACGACTAGTGGAGTAGTGCCAATTGTTGTCGATGATACGGCAGACTCGTCTTATGCGCTTCTCATGGTAAAGAGTCTAGCTGGATTTGGGCGTTTCCGACATCGCTGTCAGCGGCATGAGCCGGTCAGGTGCTGGGGAGACGTCGCAGGCACTCAAGAAGCCACCGCCGGAGCCGGTCGGTTTCGTTCTGAGACCGGCACGTTCCATCTGCCCGCAGTAATCTAGTCGTCTTTTGGGGGAAATATGAGAGGAAACACGTGGAGCACCTAGTTGTTTACAATATTACAGATACCTCATATTTTTACAAAAAGGGAAAAGTTTAAATGAGAATTTTAAAGTTTAAATTCTTTACAAAATTGAATTCGAATACTTTCTCCAATTTCTTTACGCCCTTTAAACAGCCTACAATTTTAGATGCGCGTTGAGAAATGCGAAATGCAAAGTCTATAAAATAAAACTGTCACTTGTTGCTGTAAAACTCTAGAGGGCGTGACAACCTTCTTGTTGTAAAACGATAGACGGCATGACAACCCTATGGGGTTAGAGTTTAGACCTCTCCCGTTCGTGTGATGAGGTCTCAGGTTCGAGCCGGGCATGTTGCTGGAAGGGGCATTGTAGAGATTATTCTTCATGTTAAAAGAAAAGAAATGTAAGAATTCAACATTAGTTACCTATAGATTTGTTAAGAGTTACGTTTATATGCGCCTCAAGGCATATACATTAGTATGAGCTATGGCACAGTAAGCTATCAGATCTGATGGCGTATTAGTGTGAGCCATGGCACAAATATGCGCCTCACCCGCCCTGCCCCCTCATTGAGTCATTGGCTCGCACATACATGAGCCGTGCACATCAACTTTCTCCTCTTGGATTTTTTTCTCTAACAACTTTTCCTTTTGGATTGGACAATAATAATAATACTAATAATAAAATGTGTAAAAGGAACTCTCAGATATAATCTGAAAGTTAGGGAGTCCGGATCCTCTGGTGAAGCTTCACCAGCGAGGCTGCTGGTGAAGCTTCACCAGCCGTCGATCGTACGGAATCGACGACGTACACGGATACGATGTGCGCTCAGCCAAAAGCGTGTCTTTTGGCCGAGCGCACAAGGAAACCGTGTGCGCCGTCGATTCCTTATGATCGACGGCTGGTGAACCACAGGATCCGGTTCCAAGTTGGGAGGTGACCCGAGAAATACGCATGCGCTTCGGCAAATTTTAAATTTAAATTTGAAATTCAAAAAAGAAAAGCGTAAAAAACGCCATTTGAGCAGAATAAAATAATCTGCTCCCCTGCTCCCCCACCACCACACTTCATCGGAGGCCTTTGCGGGGGGCAACCATCGCCACGTCAGCATTTTCCGGTCAAGACTCACCCCTCCTATATATACTCTATTTCCCCATTTGCCTCCTCCAAAAACCCAAAATTTCTTTTTTTTTTTCAAAAGAAATAGAAAGAGAGCTGAAAGTAGAAGAAGAGTGAAGATGGCGACGCCGGTGAGGAAGCCTCATACCTCCACTGCCGATCTGCTCGTCTGGTCGGAGACCCCCGCGGCCGACCAGTCCGACTCTCGCGGCATCCGCACTCACCAGGTGGCTATCCTTTCTTGTCCTTCTGTTATTTGGGTTTTCTTGGTGGAGGCTGATTAGGGTTTTCGGAATGTGGTAATGTTGGAGTGTGCAGCGGCCGGAGGGGGCGATAGGGAAGGTGCTGTTCGGGGGGCAGATGACAGAGGAGGAGGCCGAGAGCTTGATGAAGAGGTGAGATCTGGTTCTTGATCCTTGACAGTCTTTAAGGTTTGGAGGTTGTCTTTGAAAGTTACTTTATGGAGATAATCTTGGTTATTGGAAGATCTGATGAAGTCAAAGAGTGGAATTGGATTTTTAGGGTTTTAATTTTTGTTGAAGATTTTCGCTTTTGATGAGTATGAAATTAGTTGCATTTGAATTCTTCATTCTTTTTTTAGTGGTTTAGTTTTGGGATTGATCATCTAAAACGGACCGTATCTTTGTTAGATCTGCACAATAATGAACATTATGGTTAGAAATTATTTGATTGTGGCTGTTATTAGCTCTGAATACTTGGTCGATTAGTGCGATAGTATGTGGTTCGACTAACCTTTAGATCGGGCTCATTTGCTTGTATGGATATATATATAAGGAAAGGATCTGCTTATGTAGTCAGATATTTTAAAGTGCGTGTGCGCTCAAGTGCAGTGCTCTTTTTTCCGAGATTGGTTTGGTTAGCTGAATGTGCGAGGGATTGTTAATACTCCCTTCGTCCAATATTACTTGGCTGCATTAGAATTCCTAATAAACTAAAATCAATTCATTTTGGTTTTCTAATGCAGACAGGTAGTTTTGGACAGTGGGAGTACTGTTTATAACTCTGCATGTCTATTTTCACCTAATGATCTTGTTCGTTCACTGTAGTCTGAATTAATAGCGGTGAGCAGTGTAAATAAGATTTTTTCCCATCTATTCTATGATCAATAGTGCCGATTTTTCTTGCAAAAAGTATGAAGAGACCACTGAATTGATGTGTTTGTATGTTTGGAAATGATGTCCTGTTATAAAATTAGTAATTGAGTAAAGAGGCCATCATCATCATACACCTTATCCCATGTATCTGAGGTTGGCAGCATGGATTTTATGCCAGATTTGACTCATCAGAGTGTTCTCTTTTGGTACCAAAAAAGATCTATATAATGATGTGACATCTATATAGAAAGAAACGTAGTGGCAAGTTTCAACCCCGAGTGCCCATCCTGATGCCACTCCCTTAAGAGGGGACAATTGAGCAAAAGAGGTGCAATGCTGCCTGATAATTCCCATCCATAATTTGCTTCACTTTTGTTTCTAATTTGTGTTTCTTTCTCGGCGAAGTTGAGTCTGCTTGTGGATATTTTGAGTTTATATACTATACGGGCTCATCAAAAGTTAAATATCCTGGCAGTGTCTGTTGGTTATATATTTACTTGCTTTATTATTTGAAATGATAAAGGAATGTTCTATTGATTTCTCTATAATAATTCCATGTGATGACTAATGGGTCACTATTATGCTGCCTGATGCAGCTGCTTCTTTACATAACGTGACATTTTTAAGAGTTCACATTTCAATTGTGTGACAACATTTGGTTACAGTCATATTTGTGAATTTTTTACATTTAAATGGAGCGGTGTTACATGTTTTAGTCTGGTTTTTACTATTTTAAGTTTTATTATGATTCACACCTTCTTTTTCTCTTTAAATTGTTAGGAAACAATGTTCTGGCTCTAAATGGCGCGAGATGACTGGTAGTGGTATTTTTACTGGTGACGGTGAGGATGATGCAGCTGAAACTGCAGCTTCTAATTCCCAAAATAGAACGACAGTTCGAATGTACCAGGTATTCTAATTGTTTACCAGTGCAGTTCAATCCTTTTTTATGTTGCCTCTAATTATCATGCTAAATCTGTAATTATCCTTGTGTCAGCAAACGGTAAATGCAAT
This sequence comes from Houttuynia cordata, assembly GCA_039654745.1. Lineage (NCBI taxonomy): Eukaryota > Viridiplantae > Streptophyta > Magnoliopsida > Piperales > Saururaceae > Houttuynia > Houttuynia cordata. Next base: position 47,553,657 of record CM077503.1, on the reverse strand, counting down.
GAGCCAAATTTCATTTAGTGCTGAGGAGTGCATCTCTCCAAAGAAGGCAACTTCTATAGCAGAAGTGGCAAAGCAGCGTGAGCTTAGTGGAACCCTTGAGACTGACGCAGAGTCGAAATTGAAAAAGCAACCGTCAGATGCCAAGTATAAGGAGTTGAGCGGACATGATATCTTTGGCCCCCCACCTGAGATTATACCCAGGCAGTCTGCTATCCGTTCACTGGAAAAAGAGAGCAAAGACATTGGTGAACCTGTTTTACGTAACTTACACACGTCTGTGAAAGTGTCTAATGTGAGTTCTATTTATTCTATCAACTTTTTCCCGGTTTCTGCATATTCCCTTTTCACCTGTCTTCTGATTTACTTTTCTCTAACCTTATCACTTCTCCCTGGACAGAATTGCGTCTTAACTTTGTCACTGCACAAGTTTATGTTCACCATATTTGTTGTGTTGCAGTAACATATGATCTTTTCTATAATGCTAAAGTTATCATCATTTTGCTAATCAACTAAATATTATCTTTAATCTAGTGAAAATAACAATTAAATATTAGGCTGATTAATTTGATTTGTGGAACCTTATTTTATCGTGACTTACATTTGTCGTCATTTCCATTCTTGTTGCTAAGCCACCTTCTCATTGGTCTTTTCATTCTACCTGTTTTTCTTTTTTTATAGCCTGCTGGAGGACAGAGTAACTTTGTGTTTGGTGAGGAAAGTCCTGTCAAGACGGCAAAGAAAATCCATGACCAGAAGTTTGCAGAATTGTCTGGAAATGATATATTTAAGGGGGAAGCACCACCAGGATCCGTGGAGAAGCCATTGAGCCAGGCAAAGCTTAAAGAGATGAGTGGCAGTGATATTTTTGCGGATGGGAAGGCAGCGCCTAGAGAATATCTGGGGGGAGTCCGCAAGCCTCCTGGTGGAGAGAGTAGCATTGCACTTGTTTAACTTGTTACCTAACGAGATAGTTCTATTTTCACGGTAGATCTATGTTGTTGCTTGTGTCAACTTATTATTGAGAGTGGCTATCTTTAATATTATGTGACCATTGATCATTCGTGTCTGCTTGGTGACTAGGGTATTTGTGTCTGCTTGGTGACTTAGGGTAGTTGTGGTCATGATCAGGAAAGGGTAAGGTGTGTG
>CM077503.1:47540011-47545011 GCA_039654745.1 Houttuynia cordata | reverse complement strand
TGTAAGATCATAATTATTGATACGGGCCTTTTTCACATCAAAAGGGAATCTTTTGTTACAATAGAACCCTAAGTGATACGGATTATTCAAGAATCGAAGTCGATTTGCTTTATAAAAAGAAGATATCAATGAACTTCTATGAAATGGTTTCACGGGATTCAGCCAATTGTCTCGATCGTGGGATATCATTGAGAAATAGGAATCCGTGTTATCAAAGGATTTCCTGCGATTCTTTCTAGTATGGAATGAGTCAATCATCCACTTTGGTATCTTATTGAACAAAAAGGGTGATATATGTCTGGTGGAGATCATATTCACGCTGGTACGGTAGTAGGTAAACTGGAAGGGGAACGAGAAATCACTTTGGGCTTTGTTGATTTGTTACGTGATGATTTTGTTGAAAAAGACCGAAGTCGCGGTATTTATTTCACTCAAGATTGGGTCTCTATGCCTGGTGTTTTGCCCGTAGCTTCCGGGGGTATTCACGTTTGGCATATGCCTGCCCTGACCGAGATCTTTGGGGATGATTCCGTACTACAGTTCGGTGGAGGAACTTTAGGACACCCTTGGGGAAATGCACCTGGTGCAGTAGCTAATCGGGTGGCTTTAGAAGCGTGTGTACAAGCTCGTAATGAAGGACGTGATCTTGCTCGTGAAGGGAATGAAATTATTCGCGAAGCTGCTAAATGGAGCCCGGAACTAGCGGCTGCTTGTGAGGTATGGAAGGAGATCAAATTCGAATTCGAAGCAATGGATACTTTGTAATCCAGTAGTTCTCGTTCGTTCCCCTAATTGCAATTAAACTCGGCCCAATCTTTTACTAAAAAAAGGATTGAGCCGAATAAAATAGAAGAAACTAAAGAAAAGAATGAAGATCCTATCTATTTGCATATATTTTGCATTAGATTATATCTAATATATGTGCGTACCTTGTCTAAGATATAAAAGATATAAATGAAAGATCAGGTCTAAGATTAAATAACTTAATTTAACGCTTCTATTGTTGGATCCATAATTAATCCTATGGATTCTTAGGATTGGTGGATCCTTTTATATCCCACAGTTTAGGACCATAAATCAAGCAAGCCAAGGGTCACAACTTCTTCTACCCATCCTGTATATTGTCCTTTTCATTCCGTGTTGCAATAGAAACTTCTTATTCTCTTATATTATAAGAGTGTTATAAGAGTACGAGATTATACGAAAATAAATTATTTCCTCATAGTGAGGAAGAAATAATTTCTCTTTTCCTTGTCAATATGAATTTGTATACAACACAACATGGGAGAAACCTCTCCTTCTTTCTATTTAATTGAGAATGGAAGAAAAGGTTCCATCCTATTAAATTACTACCCCAGATTCCCATAAAAAATCATTTATTTCAATACTTACTCGCTATTATATTACTTAATTTCATAACCTTAGTGATTGAATTTATATGCTTATTCCGATAGGAAATAAAATAGGAAACTGATTATTCATCGAATGACTATTCATCTATTCTATTTTCATTCAAATAGGGGAAGTTTCTATGGAAAAGTGGTGGTTCAATTCGATATTGTCTAACGAGAAGTTAGAACACTGGCGCGGGCTAAGTAAATCAATGGACAGTTTTGGTCGTCCTATTGGAAATACCAGTGGAAGTGAAGACCCCGTTATAAATGATACAGAGAAAACTATTCATAATTGGAGTGATAGAAGCAGTTATAGTTGCAGTAATGTTGATCATTTATTTGGTGTCATGGACATTTGGAGTTTGATTTCTGATGACACTTTTTTAGTTAGGGATAGTAATGGTGACACCTATTCCGTATATTTTGATATTGAAAATCAGATTTTTGAGATTGACAATGATAGTTCTTTTCTGAATGACCCAGAAAGTTCTTTTTCTAGTTATCTGAATAGTAGATCGAAGGGCGACAATCGCGACTATGATAATTCCATGTATGATACTAAATATAGTTGGAATAAGTACATTAATAATTGCATTGATAGTTATCTTCGCTCTGAAATCAGTATCGATAGTTACATTTCAAGTAGTAGTGACAATTACAATGATAGTTACATTTATAGTTTCATTTGTAGTGAAAGTTTAAGTGGTAGTGACAGTGGGAGTTCCAGTATAAAAATTAGCAGTAATGACAGCGATTTCAATATAAGAGGAAAATCGAACGATTTCGATATAAATAAAAAATACAGACATTTGTGGGTTCAATGCGAAAATTGTTATGGATTAAATTATAAGAAATTTTTTCGATCCAAAATGAATATTTGTGAACAATGTGGATATCATTTGAAAATGAGTAGTTCAGATAGAATCGAACTTTCGATTGATCCGGGCACTTGGGATCCTATGGATGAGGACATGGTCTCTATCGACCCCATTGAATTTCACTCGGAGGAGGAACCTTATAAAGATCGTCTCGATTCTTATCAAAGAAAGACAGGTTTAACCGAGGCTGTTCAAACAGGCGTAGGTAAACTAAACGGTATTCCTATAGCAATTGGGGTTATGGATTTTCAGTTCATGGGAGGTAGTATGGGATCTGTAGTAGGCGAGAAAATTACCCGTTTGATCGAGTATGCTACTACTAGATCTCTACCCGTCATTATGGTGTGTGCTTCTGGGGGAGCACGCATGCAAGAAGGAAGTTTGAGCTTGATGCAAATGGCTAAAATATCTTCTGCTTCATACGATTATCAATCAAATAAAAAGTTATTCTATGTATCAATCCTTACATCTCCTACAACAGGTGGAGTAACCGCCAGTTTTGGTATGTTGGGGGATATCATTATTGCCGAACCCAATGCATACATTGCTTTTGCGGGTAAAAGAGTAATTGAACAAACATTGAATAAAACAGTACCCGAAGGTTCACAAGCGGCTGAGTATTTATTCCATAAGGGCTTATTCGATCTAATCGTACCACGTAATCCTTTAAAAAGTGTTCTGAGTGAGTTATTTCAGCTACACGGTTTCTTTCCTTTGAATCAAAATTCAAAGCACTAACCTCAATTATTTGCAATGAATTGGAGTTCATCGGAATAAAAGTAACAATAAGAAGAATGGAGTTTTCTTTGGTTACATAAGTGCACAGTTCTATAGTAATAATCAAATCAGAAGTTTTGAATAATGACTTTTCGTTTTTTTCCAGATTGAATCTATTTTTCTCCTATCCCTTATTTTTGTACAGTACTACTGCTTAGTAATCAGGAACCGCCAACAGGGAAAAGTAGGAATTCTTCTCTTCTTTTAGAGGAATAGAATGAATTAGGATAGGAAAATAAAAGGAATTCCCTGTTCCCTTATTATGTATTAAGATATAGAATAATCAAAATTAGAATAATGAAAATTTCTAATCGAAGTGTTGCATATTTCTATATCTCCCGAGAACCCACATTTGGGGCTAGTAATCCCCATTGTGTTAGATTGGATCCTAACGAATTCTTGGGGAACTCATAAGAAAACTCTTTATTATTATTTTATTATTTTTTTTTTATTTTATTAGTTCTCCCGTCCTTAATCTTCTAATAAAAAAAACAGATTATCATACACCTATTTCGTGTAGAAAGGTGAACAGGCACGCTTATTTAGTTCTACATTCCTTGCACTTATGATATACTTATCATACTTATAATATACTTATTATAAGATATCTTTATAACATAACAGGTACAAATATTTAATCGAGGCACCCGTTCTATGACAGATCTCAACTTACCCTCTATTTTTGTGCCTTTAGTAGGCCTAGTATTCCCGGCAATTGCAATGGTGTCTTTATCTCTTCATGTTCAAAAAAACAAGATCGTTTAGCTTTGATGTAACCAAATCTCATCAATTTATTTTGATCACTTGGGACTTGGATCATAATATAGATATCGATTTCGTAAAATATGGTACGAAATGTAGATCCTTCCGAACACAAACAAAAAAAAAAAAGAAGTTATGCATTTCGTGTAGATACATGATATATGAATCATGTATATACAGGTATAACTGTTTTTAAAAAAGAAATCAGCGGGTCGGAGATATAAAGTAAGTTTATCTATATGTTATGTAGATATACATAGTAGAATCATATGAAGGGTATTTTCTTATTTTACTTCTAACCAATCCAATTTTAGGAATTACTCCTAATGGATCACATGATAATAGTGCTAGCTGATGAGAGTTACTTCGAGAGCAAAAAAAAATAGTATAAGAAAGCCAAATCCATTTCATTTGGCTTAGCTTATTCTCTCAATTTCAATAGAATACAACTGGATCTAGTATGAACTGGCGATCAGAACGTATATGGATAGAACTGATAACGGGGTCTCGAAAAACAAGTAATTTCTGCTGGGCCTGTATCCTTTTTTTGGGCTCGCTAGGATTCTTATTGGTTGGAATTTCCAGTTATCTTGGTCGGAATCTCATATCCCTATTCCCATCTCAACAAATCAATTTTTTCCCCCAAGGGATTGTGATGTCTTTCTATGGGATTGCTGGTCTGTTCATTAGTTCTTATTTGTGGTCCACAATTTGGTGGAATGTAGGTAGTGGTTATGATCGATTCGATAGAAAAGAAGGAATCGTGTGTATTTTTCGTTGGGGATTTCCTGGAATAAATCGTCGCATCTTCCTACGAGTCTTTATGAGAGATATCCAGTCCATCAGAATGGAAGTTAAGGGGGGTATTTATCCTCGTCGTGTCCTTTATATGGACATCAGAGGCCAGGGGCCCATTCCGTTAACTCGTACTGATGAGAATTTAACTCCACGAGAAATGGAACAAAAAGCTGCGGAATCGGCCTATTTTTTGCGCGTACCAATTGAAGTATTTTGAAATGAACTGAATAATGAATATTTTTTCAGTATGAGGGAAGGAACTCAGAACTCCTCCCTTAACAATAGAGCCGAAGTTTCTTTGTTTATTCGAGCAAACCACGTTAGATTCTATTTCCCCCGTTCCGTCGTTGGTAATACAATAACGTCGTGACCCATAGAATAAAGCAAGCAG
>CM077503.1:47262511-47520011 GCA_039654745.1 Houttuynia cordata | reverse complement strand
TACTTTTAAATTTTGTTCTAAAAAACCCCATAGAGATCTACTCCTTACTCAAGTTCGCAGTGAAAACCAACCTATATTTCATTGCTTCATTCTTACTTTGACTTTCTGAATTAGTTATTCAATCACGACATAAATGAAATTTCATTGAGTAGTCTACTTCCCTTCAAATGAAAAATCCCTTCTTTTTTTAGTTAAAGGAATACTTTTGAACTCATAAGGGATTTACTTGTCTATTTATTGTTCCGTTCGATCGTTTAGGTCCCTACTTCACCTCGACGGTTATGCCATGATGTCCCTTGAAGCATATATGCGATAGATAGACTCCTGTAACCGTGCTATATTCGTTTACTTGAAAAGAATCTCTTTCGAAAAGAAATGGAATGGCTAATTCCACGAAAGAAGTTTTTTTTAACGAGGTATAACTAGCAATTCCTATTTCTATATTATGGAATTGACCATGGATCAATTCCCCTTCATATTTAGAAGTATTGAGCACACCCATTAGTGAACTATCTCTCCAGAGATTGTGAAAGATGTTCCACTAGAAATATTCTTGTTATTGCTTCGACTCATATTCCCCAAAAAGTGGATCCCGCTCTAATAGCTCCGAATAAATTAAATACATGCATTAAGATACGAAGGCTTCTTATTCCACAACAACGAAAGCACTTTTTCATTCTTTCATATACTAGGGGATTTCACTTGGAAAAGAAAATGTTCCATACTAACGGATTCGGGTCCATAACCATGGGTTCCAATGCACGAGATCTTGTAGCACTTACCAATGAGGCTCTATCAATTAGTATTACACAGAAGAAATCCATTATAGACACTAATACAATTCGATCAGCTCTTCATAGACAAACTTGGGATTTGCGATCCCAGGTAAGATCGGTTCAGGATCATGGGATCCTTTTCTATCAGATAGGAAGGGCTGTTGCACAAAATGTACTTCTAAGTGATTGCCCCATAGATCCTATATCTATCTATATGAAGAAGAAATCATGTAAGGAAGGGGATTCTTATTTGTACAAATGGTACTTCGAGCTTGGAACGAGCATGAAGAAATTAACGATACTTCTTTATCTTTTGAGTTGTTCTGCCGGATCGGTCGCTCAAGATCTTTGGTCTCCGCCCGGACCCGATGAAAGAAATTGGATCACTTCTTATGGATTCGTTGAGAATGATTCTGATCTAGTTCATGGCCTATTAGAAGTAGAAGGTGCTTTGGTGGGATCCTCACGGACAGAAAAAGATTGCAGTCAGTTTGATAATGATCGAGTGACATTGCTTCTTCGGTCCGAACCAAGGAATCCGTTAGATATGATACAAAATGGATCTTCTTCTATCGTTGATCCGAGATTTCTATATGAAAAATACGAATCGGAGTTTGAAGAAGGGGAAGGAGCTCTCGACCCGCAACAGATAGAGGAGGATTTATTCAATCACATAGTTTGGGCTCCTAGAATATGGCGCCCTTGTGGCAATCTATTTGATTGTATCGAAAGACCCAATGAATTGGGATTTCCCTATTGGTGGGCCAGGTCATTTCGGGGCAAGCGGATCCTTTATCATAAAGAGGGTGCGCTTCAAGAGAATGATTCGGAGTTCTTGCAGAGTGGAACCGTGCAGTACCAGAGACGAGATAGATCTTCCAAAGAACAAGGCTTTTTTCGAATAAGCCAATTCATTTGGGACCCTGCAGATCCATTCTTTTTCCTATTCAAAGATCAGCCCTTTGTCTCTGTCTTTTCACGTCGAGAATTCTTTGCAGATGAAGAGATGTCAAAGGGGCTTATTACTTCCCAAACAAATCCTCCTACATCTATATATAAACGCTGGTTCATCAAGAATACGCAAGAAAAGCACTTCGAATTGTTGATTCATCGCCAGAGATGGCTTAGAACCAATAGTTCATTATCGAATGGATCTTTCCGTTCTAATACTCTATCCGAGAGTTATCAGTATTTATCAAATCTGTTCCTATCTAACGGAACGCTATTGGATCAAATGACAAAGGCGTTGTTGAGAAAGAGATGGCTTTTCCCGGATGAAATGAAACATTGGATTCATGTAACAGGAGAAAGATTTCCCATTCCTTAGCCGGAAGGATATGTAGCCATGAAAGAGGGATTAAGTGGAACAGAATTGACCGGGTCGTGGAAACACTTGTTTCTTCCCTATTTTGGACCTTAACTCCATGGAACAATATGCTACTGCTGAAACATGGAAGAATTGAAATCTTAGATCAAAACACGATAGATGGTATGAACTGCCTAAACAAGAATTCTTGAACGGCGAACAACCAGAGCCTGTTTATTATTCACTACATCAAACAATTTCCATTAATGAAACATGTAAATCCATTGGAAAATCAAAAAAAGACGCATGTCCGATGAAAGGGTTGTTGCTGTCTGCTCCAATAACGAATCATTGGTTGAACTGAATAACGAAATAAAATAGATAGACCTTTCTCTTCGTCTCAGGTCGATGGATCTTCTCAATTGGAGGATCTCCTATATGGAGAATACACATTCCAGTTGACCGAGCCTAATTCGAATTGTTTTGTTCCGAAGCAAAGATATTCACGGGGGCCGGTTCGTCCTATTCAGATATTCACGACCGAGAGGTACTGGATTCTGTTTGGGGGGTATTACCAGCAATCGGATGGTTTTTGCTGGTGGACTTCACTAACAAACAAAGAATGAATCTTGCTTATTGTACTTACCTCCATTGGAGAAACGCGAGATTTTTCCTTCCTTTCCTTAAATTATTCCCCTATACATATTTCATTTCTTATCTATGTAGTGCCAATCCAACACAAATACAAATTCTTTTATTAATTATTATTAATATTATAAATTTTTTTTTTTTCAACATTCAATTCATATTGACAATGGTGTATCGAACAAATATAATTCGATCGTGGAGAAATCGATCGATTTCTCCACGTCCAAAAAGTTTGTTTATTTACTTCACTTGACACAAATGATAGATTCACAAAATTCACTGGAACAAAAGAAGTATTTTTTTTCATTTAATGGATAAATTCATGGAAAAATTTAGGATAAGGGGAGTGGTGGCCTATTCATTTTTACACCTATCCATAGTAGAGTACTACTATATGGATCCTGCAATCCGCTGTATTTTAGTCTGATCTGTTCGTTTTTATTTCTTTTTTATTTTTCTGATAGATTATCAAATGATTCCTTTCTATTTTTTACTAGTTACTAGTTCCATTTTTTGGTAGGATGGGTTAGGCATTTCTTTATCATTTCTTTTTTTTTTTTTTACGATCGTATCTACACATCATATTTAGTTACATACACGGGTTGCTAACTCAACGGTAGAGTACTCGGCTTTTAAGTGCGGCTAGGATCTTTTACACATTTGGATGAAGCACGATATTCGTCCATACTATTGGTAGAGTTTGTAAGACCACGACTGATCCTGAAGGGAAATGAATGGAAAAAACAGCATGTCGTTTCAATGGAGAATTATAAGAATACGTCATTCTTAATCCTTACCAGATCGGTACAAAATCTTGTTTTGATTCTTGGAATGGGACCAAATCAATTCACCATTGGGTCAAGTCAATAAATGGATAGAGCTCTATAGCTCCAATTATAGGGAAACCAGAAGAAACGAGCTTTTATTCTTAATTCGAATAATTACCCGATCTAATTAGAGGTTAAAAATATATTAGTGTCTGATGTGGGAAAGGGTGTTCTCCTGCGAGTGAATCATTGATTCCCTTTTTATGAATCCTAATTATTTATTATTTTCTACTAGATTCTATTATGATTATAGAGTAGAGACGAATGTGTAGAAGAAACAGTATACTGATGAATAGAATTTATTCCAAAATCAAAAGAGCGATCGGATTGCAAAAATAAAAGATTTCGAGCCATCCCTTGTAATTGTAAGGAAAGATAGGATGGAAAAAGAGAGAGAGGATCTGTTGATTGGCCTGCCTGTCCTCGGGGTATTCCTTCTTTTCTTATTGGATACCCTGTTCTGACCGTATCGCACTATGTATCATTTGTTAACCCAAGAAATCTCCCACACTTTTGGGTCAAATATTATTTTCAATGGAAAAATTCCAAGGATATTTCGAAACATTTCGATCCGGGCAAAGGCACTTCCTCTATCCACTTCTCTTTCAGGAGTATATCTACGCACTTGCTCATGATCATAGTGTAAACAGACCGGTTCTTTACGAATCCATGGAAAATTTAGGTTATGATAATAAATCTAGTTCACTAATCGTGAAACGTTTAATTATTCGAATGCATCAACAGAACCATTTTCTTATTTCTGTTAATGATTTTCACCAAAATCGATTTTTCGGGAATAAAAATAATTTGGATTCGAAAATAATATCAGAGGCTTTTGCAGTCATTGTTGAAATTCCATTCTCCTTCCAATTAGTATCTTACCTAGAAAAAAAAAACGAAATAGAAAAATCTCAAAAATTACGATCTATTCATTCAATATTTCCCTTTTTCGAGGACAAATTAGTATATTTAAATCATGTATTAAATATACTAATACCCTACCCGATCCATCCGGAAATCTTGGTTCAAACCCTTCGTTACTGGATACAGGATGTTCCCTCTTTGCATTTATTGCGAATTTTTTTCTACGAGTATCGTAATTCGAACAGTCTCATTAGCCAAAAAAAATCCATCTCTTTTTCAAAAGAAGAGAATCAAAGATTATCCTTGTTCCTATATAATTTTCATGTATATGAATGCGAATCCATATTCATTTTTCTCCGTAAACAATCCTCTCATTTACGATCAATATCCTCTGAAGCCTTTCTTGAACGAATCCATTTCTATGGAAAAATAGAGCATCTTGTAGTAGTACTTTGTAATGATTTTCAGAAGACCTTGCGGTTGTTCAAAGATCCTTTCATGCATTATGTCAGATATCAAGGAAAATCCCTTTTGATTTCAAAAGGGACTCATCTTTTGATGAAGAAATGGAAATATCACCTTATCCATTTATGGCAATGTCATTTTTACTTGTGGTCTCAACCGCACAGGATCCATATAAACCAATTATACAATCGTTCCTTCCATTTTTTGGGCTATCTTTCAAGTGTACGAATAGATCTTTTGGTGGTAAGGAGTAACATGCTAGAGAACTCGTTTCTAATAGAGACTTCCATTAAGAAATTCGAAACCGTAGTTCCAATTGTTTCTCTAATTGACTCATTGGCAAAAGAAAAATTTTGTAACCTATCAGGACATCCCATTAGTAAGCCGATTCGGACCGATTCGTCCGATTCTGATATTATGGAGCGATTTGGGCGCATATGCAGAAATCTTTCTCATGGCTTAACCGGAAAAGTACAAGCTGTAAATCCAGCTTGGGGCGCGGAAGGTTTTGATCCTTTTGTTCCGGGAGGAATAGCCTCTCATCATATTGCAGCGGGGACGTTGGGTATATTAGCGGGCCTATTCCATCTTAGTGTACGCCCACCCCAACGTTTATACAAAGGATTACGTATGGGCAATATTGAAACTGTCCTTTCCAGTAGTATTGCTGCTGTCTTTTTTGCAGCTTTTGTTGTTGCTGGAACTATGTGGTATGGTTCAGCAACTACCCCCATTGAATTATTTGGGCCTACTCGTTATCAGTGGGATCAGGGGTACTTCCAGCAAGAAATATATAGAAGAGTTGACGCCGGGCTAGCAGAAAATCTGAGTTTATCAGAAGCTTGGTCTAAAATTCCCGAAAAATTAGCTTTTTATGATTACATTGGTAATAATCCGGCGAAAGGAGGATTATTCAGAGCAGGCTCAATGGACAACGGTGATGGAATAGCTGTTGGCTGGTTAGGACACCCGATATTTAGAGATAAAGAAGGACATGAACTTTTTGTCCGTCGTATGCCTACTTTTTTTGAAACATTTCCAGTAGTTTTGGTAGATGGAGACGGAATTGTGCGAGCCGATGTTCCTTTTAGAAGGGCGGAATCCAAGTATAGTGTGGAACAAGTAGGTGTAACTGTTGAGTTCTATGGTGGTGAACTCAATGGAGTTAGTTATAGTGATCCTGCTACTGTGAAAAAATACGCTAGACGTGCTCAATTGGGTGAAATTTTTGAATTAGATCGTGCTACTTTGAAATCCGATGGTGTTTTTCGTAGCAGTCCAAGGGGTTGGTTTACTTTTGGACATGCTTCGTTTGCTTTGCTCTTCTTTTTCGGGCACATTTGGCATGGCGCTCGAACCTTGTTCAGAGATGTTTTTGCTGGTATTGATCCAGATTTGGATGCTCAAGTAGAATTTGGAGCATTCCAAAAACTTGGAGATCCAACTACAAGGAGACAAGCAGTCTGATACAACATTGTTCTGATATATGTATATTTCGCCTCTATTTTTATTTATTTATTTATTTTTACTAATATTAATATAGAGTACCAGAGAAGTCTTGATTTTTATTATTGTTTCTCTTTGACTCTTGCCCTTTCTTTAGCTGGGAAATAATCCCAAATGCGCAAGCACGGAAGCTATAATTGTAAACCACGATCGAATCTATGGAAGCATTGGTTTATACATTCCTATTAGTCTCGACTCTAGGGATAATTTTTTTCGCTATCTTTTTTCGAGAACCACCTAGGATTTCGACGAAAAAGATGAAATAATTTTTTATTATCTCAATTTCAATTGAAGTACCGAACCTCCAATAGGGAGGTTCGGTACTTCAACTAGTCCCCGTGTTCTTCGAACGGATCTCTTAGTTGTTCAGAGGGTTGCCCAAAAGCGGTATATAAAGCGTACCCAGTAAAGCTTACAAGTAAACCAGATATGGAGATGGCGACTAGGGTTGCTGTTTCCATTATTAGATAATTTCAAGACCATGAATGATGGATCTACGCTACGATAAGACCGTTTATTTACAACGGAATAGTATACAAAGTCAACAGATGTCAACCAATGCAATAGGATTTATGGCTACACAAACCGTTGAGGATAGTTCCAGATCTGGGCCAAGACGAACTATTATAGGGGATTTATTGAAACCATTGAATTCGGAATATGGTAAAGTAGCCCCTGGGTGGGGAACGACTCCCTTGATGGGAGTCGCAATGGCCTTATTTGCGATATTCCTATCCATTATTTTAGAGATTTACAATTCTTCAGTTTTACTGGATGGAATTTCAATGAGTTAGGCTTATAATAACTACGAAGCTGGGGGCTTTCAATCAAGGAAGACCCGGCTTTTCAAAATGCATTTTTTAATTTTTTAGGACTCGGGTTGCTAGGCCATTCTGGTAGTTCGACCGTGAAATTCCCTTGTTTCGGTATTTCCGGAATATGAGTGTGTGACTTGTTTGTTATAATTGATCCTATTGATAGTACAGAGAATAGGTCTGTCATCTCGATAGAGATGGGTTTTGCCTCGTCGGATATTTATTCGAGTATCTGGAGCACGGATTATATGGAATAGATCAAGAAATATTTGAACTATGATTCATGCCTACTATTCAGACCTCGCGACCGGACTTCACAAAAATTTTCAAAGGGTCTCGAACGCTTTTTCTTTCTTCAGAAGCATTTTTATTTTAAGCCGAAGGAGCAAAATTTCCCTTGATTTTTAGTCGTAATATCCATTCATTGAGTTGACTAAGTGATGATCAAATGGTTCTTACTCAGAGAACCTTTTGGGTTGGGGGCTTTATTGAATCATCGTGGTTCTAGTATGAATCTTAGGTTTTAATCGAATCATAGGGTCTCAACAAGAGAATTCCTATCAATAGTAAGCAATAGTAAATCTGCATTACGCAAAAAAAAAGAAAAAAAAAAAGAATCAATAAATAGGAGAAGAGAAGATTCAAGAGGCCTATAACGATCAACATAAAGACGGATGAGCCGACTTGATATTTTGGCATTATCATCAAAAACGGGATTTCGGATTTTGGTTCTTTCGTATACTTAGGCATGATTGGATCAAGTAGTATTTAAGAAGTTTCAAACTTTCTATTATATATCTGTTTCAACCAGTATTTTGGTGTTTCTGCTTGAGCCGTACGAGATGAAATTCTCATATACGGTTCTCAGAGGGGGAGTCCATTGGTTTACCTATCTCAATAAAGTATATGATTGGTTCGAAGAGCGTCTCGAGATTCAGGCGATTGCAGATGATATAACTAGTAAATATGTTCCTCCTCATGTCAACATATTTTATTGTCTAGGGGGGATCACACTTACTTGTTTTTTAGTACAAGTCGCTACGGGTTTTGCTATGACTTTTTACTATCGTCCGACCGTTACAGAGGCTTTTGCCTCTGTTCAATACATAATGACTGAAGCTAACTTTGGTTGGTTAATCCGATCAGTTCATCGATGGTCAGCAAGTATGATGGTCCTAATGATGATCCTGCACGTATTTCGTGTTTATCTCACAGGTGGATTTAAAAAACCTCGCGAATTAACTTGGGTTACGGGTGTAGTCCTGGGTGTATTGACTGCATCTTTTGGTGTAACCGGTTATTCCTTACCTTGGGACCAGATTGGTTATTGGGCAGTAAAAATTGTGACAGGCGTACCTGAAGCGATTCCTGTAATAGGATCCCCTTTAGTAGAGTTATTACGTGGAAGTGCTAGTGTGGGTCAATCCACTTTGACCCGTTTTTATAGTTTACACACTTTTGTATTACCTCTCCTTACTGCCGTATTTATGTTAATGCATTTCTCAATGATACGTAAGCAAGGTATTTCAGGCCCTTTATAGAAAAAGAAGACAGATTATAGATATTTGTAATCGATCATATATCATTTCGGGGAGGAACGATAGGATTTCATTGCTACAAATATGTGTTATTGAAAAGAATAAGACATTCTAGTTGGAAATTTTCCCTCAACTAACTGCGAAGTATTCTTTATTTTATACGCGTAGTTGAAGTGGATTCTCCGAAGAGAAGATGGATTATGGGAGTGTGTGACTTGAACTATTGATTGAGCCGTGCAGATATATGATTTGATCCGCCACATTGGAATTCACAATCAAATGTGTCTCTGTTCCAACCACCACGTAATTCCCCCTACAGACAGAGGGTAGGCCGGTTCGCTTGAGGAGAATCTTTTCTATGATCAGACCAGAATCATGTTGTGCATGAACAGGCTCCGTAAGATCCAGTAGAATAAGTAATGTGATATGATCCATATTATGCTCTATTTATTCCATTTACTTATAGGTAAACCAATGGACTCCCCCTCTGAGAACCGTATATGAGAATTTCATCTCGTACGGCTCAAGCAGAAACACCAAAATACTGGTTGAAACAGATATATAATAGAAAGTTTGAAACTTCTTAAATACTACTTGATCCAATCATGCCTAAGTATACGAAAGAACCAAAATCCGAAATCCCGTTTTTGATGATAATGCCAAAATATCAAGTCGGCTCATCCGTCTTTATGTTGATCGTTATAGGCCTCTTGAATCTTCTCTTCTCCTATTTATTGATTCTTTTTTTTTTTCTTTTTTTTTGCGTAATGCAGATTTACTATTGCTTACTATTGATAGGAATTCTCTTGTTGAGACCCTATGATTCGATTAAAACCTAAGATTCATACTAGAACCACGATGATTCAATAAAGCCCCCAACCCAAAAGGTTCTCTGAGTAAGAACCATTTGATCATCACTTAGTCAACTCAATGAATGGATATTACGACTAAAAATCAAGGGAAATTTTGCTCCTTCGGCTTAAAATAAAAATGCTTCTGAAGAAAGAAAAAGCGTTCGAGACCCTTTGAAAATTTTTGTGAAGTCCGGTCGCGAGGTCTGAATAGTAGGCATGAATCATAGTTCAAATATTTCTTGATCTATTCCATATAATCCGTGCTCCAGATACTCGAATAAATATCCGACGAGGCAAAACCCATCTCTATCGAGATGACAGACCTATTCTCTGTACTATCAATAGGATCAATTATAACAAACAAGTCACACACTCATATTCCGGAAATACCGAAACAAGGGAATTTCACGGTCGAACTACCAGAATGGCCTAGCAACCCGAGTCCTAAAAAATTAAAAAATGCATTTTGAAAAGCCGGGTCTTCCTTGATTGAAAGCCCCCAGCTTCGTAGTTATTATAAGCCTAACTCATTGAAATTCCATCCAGTAAAACTGAAGAATTGTAAATCTCTAAAATAATGGATAGGAATATCGCAAATAAGGCCATTGCGACTCCCATCAAGGGAGTCGTTCCCCACCCAGGGGCTACTTTACCATATTCCGAATTCAATGGTTTCAATAAATCCCCTATAATAGTTCGTCTTGGCCCAGATCTGGAACTATCCTCAACGGTTTGTGTAGCCATAAATCCTATTGCATTGGTTGACATCTGTTGACTTTGTATACTATTCCGTTGTAAATAAACGGTCTTATCGTAGCGTAGATCCATCATTCATGGTCTTGAAATTATCTAATAATGGAAACAGCAACCCTAGTCGCCATCTCCATATCTGGTTTACTTGTAAGCTTTACTGGGTACGCTTTATATACCGCTTTTGGGCAACCCTCTGAACAACTAAGAGATCCGTTCGAAGAACACGGGGACTAGTTGAAGTACCGAACCTCCCTATTGGAGGTTCGGTACTTCAATTGAAATTGAGATAATAAAAAATTATTTCATCTTTTTCGTCGAAATCCTAGGTGGTTCTCGAAAAAAGATAGCGAAAAAAATTATCCCTAGAGTCGAGACTAATAGGAATGTATAAACCAATGCTTCCATAGATTCGATCGTGGTTTACAATTATAGCTTCCGTGCTTGCGCATTTGGGATTATTTCCCAGCTAAAGAAAGGGCAAGAGTCAAAGAGAAACAATAATAAAAATCAAGACTTCTCTGGTACTCTATATTAATATTAGTAAAAATAAATAAATAAATAAAAATAGAGGCGAAATATACATATATCAGAACAATGTTGTATCAGACTGCTTGTCTCCTTGTAGTTGGATCTCCAAGTTTTTGGAATGCTCCAAATTCTACTTGAGCATCCAAATCTGGATCAATACCAGCAAAAACATCTCTGAACAAGGTTCGAGCGCCATGCCAAATGTGCCCGAAAAAGAAGAGCAAAGCAAACGAAGCATGTCCAAAAGTAAACCAACCCCTTGGACTGCTACGAAAAACACCATCGGATTTCAAAGTAGCACGATCTAATTCAAAAATTTCACCCAATTGAGCACGTCTAGCGTATTTTTTCACAGTAGCAGGATCACTATAACTAACTCCATTGAGTTCACCACCATAGAACTCAACAGTTACACCTACTTGTTCCACACTATACTTGGATTCCGCCCTTCTAAAAGGAACATCGGCTCGCACAATTCCGTCTCCATCTACCAAAACTACTGGAAATGTTTCAAAAAAAGTAGGCATACGACGGACAAAAAGTTCATGTCCTTCTTTATCTCTAAATATCGGGTGTCCTAACCAGCCAACAGCTATTCCATCACCGTTGTCCATTGAGCCTGCTCTGAATAATCCTCCTTTCGCCGGATTATTACCAATGTAATCATAAAAAGCTAATTTTTCGGGAATTTTAGACCAAGCTTCTGATAAACTCAGATTTTCTGCTAGCCCGGCGTCAACTCTTCTATATATTTCTTGCTGGAAGTACCCCTGATCCCACTGATAACGAGTAGGCCCAAATAATTCAATGGGGGTAGTTGCTGAACCATACCACATAGTTCCAGCAACAACAAAAGCTGCAAAAAAGACAGCAGCAATACTACTGGAAAGGACAGTTTCAATATTGCCCATACGTAATCCTTTGTATAAACGTTGGGGTGGGCGTACACTAAGATGGAATAGGCCCGCTAATAAGAGTGGTTCATGCGATAGCCGATAATAGCGAATCCTCTTTCTTCTATCCAATCAACACTCGTGTAGGGTTTGGGAGTACACATTCTAGTGTACAAACATCATTTACCATTAGATACCAAGTGAGGATTACACCCCCATTGCTATTTTAAAAACGTAAAGCATGGTTGAGCATGAAGAGTGGGCCTTAGCCGCGCTTATTAGACTTGTGCCACAATGAGTGGGCCTTATGCTCGGACTCATGCGGGCGCCAGGCGCTGGCATTATCTGGGCTTGGGGAGGGAGGGAGGGAGGGGCCTGAACTCAGTGAGGGAATGAACTAAAATATTAAAAGGGAAAGAATGGTAGTGTGGAAGCAGTCCCATGGGCCACGGACACGGCAGAGCAAGGTAGCAATATAACTCACGGTCTTGTGAGTTGTGATGGCAATTGAAACAGTTTAAATGAGATTACTCTCGTATAGTTTATATGAGGCCAATTTATGTCATAGCTGTTGGATCATGATTTGACAGCTACATCATGATTTGACAGCTACAAGTTTTATATATTCACTGATTTGATAGCCACCCTCGGATCAGAATCTAACGACTCAAAAAATTGGCCTCATGCTCTTTACATGAGAACGATATCATGTAAGCCATCCACAGAAAAGTTGGACTTTTTGGTTATGAAGACAATGGAACCTTTCGAAAATTTACCAAACATTTTAAAGGGTTACAGGTTCTATATAATAGGGATGAAAAGAGCAGCAGGTCGAAAGGTTGTGAACCTCTCCAAGCAAAGTAGGAGAAGGTCTAAAAAGTACTTGTGGCAGACTCATGCCACTCACTAAAGTACCAAAAATATCCTCCTTAGAGGGGAGTTAATTTTACTTGTTTGTTTCTTCTTTTCTTTTGCCCCTTTTTAATATGGCAACAAAAAATTATCAGGAATAACCCTAAGATAATGCATTAACTCATTACTAAAAAAATGGCATTAACCCGTGTGAAGCTTAAATTTAGCTTAGACCCGGGGCCGTGGAAATGGGACCCTTAGATATTAGAAAATGTACAAGAGCAATGTCAAACAACTTGCAAATTTGACGAACCGAAAATGCGCGTAGCAGTGGTAACCGTTAGATCCTACAGGCCCTTAAAAAAATACTCCCTCTATTGAATAAAGCCTCTCCGCATGTGGAACATCATTACTTGGCTGACTTTGCTCTCTCTCACAACTACAGAACACAAGAAGAGGTGGTCAAAAGAATGTTTTGTATAGGGTCAGAGTCCAATAAATTTAGCCCATTTTCAAATGCATTCAGGTTTTAAAGCACGAAAGGAGTGAAAAATGTACATAAGCAATGTCAAACAACATGTACACATAATTTTCCTACATGTGGAATTTTTTCTTTTGATGAAATATGCCGTGCCCAAAATGTGTGCAGGAGTGGCAATCGCTAGATCATACTGCCTATACGCAACAAATCACAAAATGTTTGGTTTTGATTTGATAAAAAAAGGATGAAAAAACAAGTATTAAATCATTTAGCTCTTGCAGTAGAAGGGGTACTAGTATCATTAAGACCTATACAAATATCTTCTTCTTCAATCTGAACGCCACTGTCCAGTCCCTCCAAAAAGTGCTGAAAAAAGTGTATTTTATCTACTCTCTTTGTCCACTTTTAATTGAGACAATTAACAAAGTATGTATACCAAAATTAGATGATATCATTGCCTAATTATTCTCTTGAGATGGCATCGATGGCCGCTCGGCAGTGACCCTAGGTCAAGGTCGAGAGGACTCCTCAAGGAAAGGCACTTGCTAGCTCATTCGGAATCCTAGGCTTTTAATGTGGACCTCACATCTCAATAAAATTGACCAACCATGTCACGATATCAATTAAAAGTGACCGAAGGGAGAGCTCCATCCACTTTAGAAAAATCCAGCTAAAGAATGGATAAATGGATTTTTCCAAGTGGATGGAGCCAAATGGCCCCTAAGTGCATACGGCAAACCACTTCAAGGGTGGGATTGTACAGCCCAACTGTATCCCACTTTGTGTGCGAGAAGTTATTGGGTGCAAGCGCCAGCCCATGTTAGTTTTATGGCCACCAACCAGAAACATACGTGTGGCCATTGGGGCCCACAATCCTAGACAGCTAACATGACCGAACGACGTTAACTTCTCAAACGGAAAGCTTTATTCTTCTCTCCTCCCCTTCACACCTTACGTGAGGGATTCAAATTCTCTCCCTTCCCTCTCTCTCTCTCATCATTTATTTCCCTCACTCTCTCTTCATTTAATGCCTTACTGGGCAGCTTCCACAGCACTCAGGCTAACCAAGATGAGGTTAGCTCCACCCCTTCTAGGCAGCTTCCACAACACTTAGGCTAACCACGTGTAGAAACAGTTGTTCCTTCTCTTCCCTCCTTCTCTCTTTTACAGGATGGTTTTAATTTTTTAGAAGGACTCCATTTCATTAGTTTCTCTGCATACTCTGTTGCAATAGGCTCCTTAGTTCCTTAATGTGTAAGGTACATTTCCAACCTGCAAAATTGAATTTTGTTATAGAAAAAATTTGAGGTTTTGGTTATTAAACTTAGCTACCCATTTTATTGCATGCAATTTTTTTCTTTTAAAACATAATAATGTATAAGGTAACATGTTTTCTAGTGACTTAACTGTGACATGTAGTTTGATGTATGAAGAAGTTGAGGTGTAAGTGAAGAAACAATAATACTTTGGTCGATGGGCATTATTTCTTTAAAGGGTGAGATTTTAAAATATGATTTTTAATTAAATCTCCGGTATTTTTATCATTTGAAACATTTTTTCGTGCCAAAACTTGAAATTTAAGGAATATTTTGTAGTCATTATTTGCTGATGTAATAGTTCAATCATTCAATAGTTTTAACTACATTAAAAGGAAAATAGTAATATTGTTGGTTAAAAACAAATATAAATTTTTTTAATGCTTTTAATGTGTGAAACAGTGTATAATGTATTGTTTCTGAGATGTTACATATGAGAAATACTGTGTAACTTGTGAAATTATTTCAAGTTTCATGTAGCTTAACACTTATTCTATTTTTCCAACCTCAGGTATTACTTGATATTTTCTAGAGAAGTAGTGCAATGGCCAACAATCTATACAAAGATACTATGCAAGAAGGTAAGCCTCTATAGACTATTCTAGATTTTAGTATAAATAGAATGAAGAAATAATAATATTGAAGGATAATTGTATTTCATTTTGTGCTTACTAGTTCAACTTATGTTCTTAATTGTAGACGTTAAAATAGAGGGTGGTGAAGAAAATATATGTGATACTGTTGATGTCCCTCTTGTTGTGCAATGTTTGACCAACAAGTTTGAGTTGAAAGTTAGAATGTTAGCAAAAAATGAAGATGAAGCTTATGCAATGTACAATATTTACGCCATAAATAAGGGGTTTAGTGTACACAAAGATAAGAGAAGATATAATCGCATGGGTGAGCTACGACAACAAACTTTGGTTTGTGTATGCGAGGGACTTAGTAGAGAAGAAACTTGTTCTCATAAAAGCAAAAAAATTTGGTGGTTAATAACTAGGATTGGATGTAGTGGGCGTGTGGTATTTAGAGTTGAAAATGGTGCATTTCAAATTATCCAGTTTATTTCCGAGCACAATCACCCTCTGGGCGAAAACTTGCTAAGATCTGGGCGAAAACTAACAGATGCTAGTGCATATGTCATTAGTTCTATGGCTAAAGTTGGCATTAGAGCGACTAATGCATATTCTTTCTCAGCAAAAGAAGTTGGCGGGAGTCAAAATGTTGGGTTTACAATATGAGATTGTCATAATTATTTGCAGAATCAAACGCTGAAATTAATTGAGTCAGGGGATGGCCAGAGTATTGTTAATTATTTTAAGCAGAAGCAAGCTAAAAATCCAATGTTCTTTTATGCAATCCAGGTGGATGAGGAAAATCAAATGGCAAACTTTTTTTTGAGAGATGGGATATCTAAGTTAGATTATGATTATTTTGGAGATGTTGTTACTTTTGACACCACCTATCGCACAAACAAGTATAACATGATATGTGCTCCCTTCGTAGGAGTAAATCATCATTGGAGGAATGTACTTTTTGGTTGTGCTTTTATACTACATGAAATTACGACTTCAGTTGTTTGGTTATTTCAAACTTTTCTACAGTCAATGGGCAACATTGCACCTAAAAACAATCTTCACAGACCAAGATAGTGCCATGGCTGGTGCCATTGAAAATGTTTCCAGATACCCGTCATCGCTTGTGTATTTGGCACATTGGAAAAAATGCTACTCATAACATTGCCCATCTTTTAGCAAAAGCTGGTTTCAAGAAAGAGTTCACTAAGCTTTTGCACAACTGCGAATCAGAAGAGGAGTTTAAATCAATTTAGAAGAATTTAACTGAAGAATGGAAATTGGGAACGTTACCTGGCTGCAGAGACTATATAAAGTTCGTGAGAAGTGGTGTCCAGGCTTTAGTAGAGATACTTTTTCTGCTGACATTAGATCAACTCAACGAAGTGAAAGCATGAACAATGTCTTCCAACATATGGCTACAAAGACAATGAATCTCATTGAATTTGTTCATCAATATGAGGATAGTGTAACCCGAATGCGTGATACTGAGGTGGCTGATGATTTTTCTTGTGCTCATGGTATAATGAATTTGCATGTACTCAAGAGTGCAATATTAAAGCATGCATCAAAAGTGTACACGCACACACATTATATTGAAAATGTTTCAACATGAGTTCTTGCAAAGTCTAAGTGAAGATATTGTCAATGTAATTGTGCAGACAAGACAAGGTGTAAGTGGGGTTCAGGGAGTCGCAAAAAAAGATCATCAAATATAGCAATTTCTCAATCACCCCAAGCTAACATGGACACATTAGGTAAGCTCATTTATTTCTTGCTTACTATTTTAATATTCAGTGTATGGGTTGAATAAGTTTGACCAATATTAGAAACTTTATTTTATAGGTGAACCCATGCAGTTAAGGGAGTTAGGTGCTACAAATCACCCTTTTAACCCACAACAAATTCGAACTACCTTTAACCCAGCGTTATATCCATTTGTTCTACCTATGGGTGCATGTTTTGACAATCCGGTAAGGAGATAAATTGTTATCATTGTATGGTGCATTTATTATAACTATATGTCTAAAGGTTCATCCTCTTTTGTAGGTTGTTAATATTAATGACATACTCAAATGTGGAAGAAAATAATGATATTTGTAGTATGTGCATCACAGTGACATAGTTGAATTAAGCATAAGAAAATCGTATTATTGGTTTAGAAAGTTCATTTTTGGGGCGGAGGATGTGTGAAGTTGAATGATGCATATGTATTTTTTGAATATGTGAAAAGTCAATGTAAGAACTTTTAATTTTGTTTTGGGAACATGTAAAATTAATGTGGATGGTGAATGTATCAAGGTCAAATGTAAATTTTATTTTGTGAAGTAGGATATCTGCATGTTGGTGTAAAGGGCCGCAAGATTGTTTCTAACAGTTTATATGTATGGAAGTCTGGTTGAGTTATGTTTCTCATATGTCAATTGTTAGAAATAAAAGACTTCGTAAATGTTTCTCACAAGTTTCATATGAGAAACCCGGCTTCTCATATATTTCTCACATAGTGATTGTTTGAAACATAATTATCAATATCCATAATAGGGTGGAACCTCTGCACTTTTCCAATATAATTAGTAATAAATAGGTAAAACCTTGCATATTCAAATATAAAAAGAAATCACATTTTTCAATGTAAGTTAAGAAGTCGTCGATATTGTTTCTGACAAGTTCAATCTGGGAAATCTAGTTAACTATATATTTCTCTAATGGTAATTGTTAGAAACATAATATCAAAACTGGAGTAAAAGGGTGAAACCTTGCACTTTTTATATACGATTAATAATAAATACCTGAAACCTTGCATATTCAAATATGAAAACATATATAATAGTTATGAAATCGAAAAAGAAATAAGATTTTTCAATGATAAGCAAAGTCCTTGATATTGTTTCTTACAATTTCACTATGAGAAACCCAGTTTTAAAAATGTATCTTACAATGTAATTGTTCTTTTGATGCATGCAACACTTCCTTGATAAATCTAAAATCAGATTATTGGTTCAGGGTTACGACACCATTTAGACATTTCTACGGGTCATTAAACAATATGAAAAGCCACCTATTTCAGTTTCAACCTTGTTCATGCTTATCAACGGCCCCCAGCATTAATATAAACTCTGAATGGCGTACAGGAGGCAAGGACTACTCGGCTAGGAGCTGGTGCACCACCAATAAGGCAATTACCATGAATTATGAAGGCGCAGCCGATGTGAGGGCACTGGGCTTAACAGATCGGTGTAAACTTAATGGCATCGTGACATCACTCCCTATTTGATCATTCACCTTTGCGTGAGACATTAGAAATTTAGTTGATCCTTTGCACCTCTACATATCTTCAACTGCCAAAACAGACATCAAGCAAAAGCTTTGCCATTAAAAAGAAATGTTAACACACCGAATTTGTAAAGAAATCTCCAAATTACTTATCTTAACAGAACTTTACAAATCAAATCAATTGGACTTCTATTTATTTGAAGTACACTTGCCCATGTAATCCTTATATATGTACAAATAACAAATGATACCTGACAAGCTGTAGGTGGCACAAATACTGCAACATGCCGACCGAGTCTTATTTTAAATATGTATACAAGAACAGTTGCGATGCAAATTGAATAATTTATTTGTTTGATAGTCAACAAACTGAATTGATCTCAATATGTACAATATGGTGCAGCATATTTGGAGCTGCCCTTACCCTGGAAACTTTTAATATTTCACGAGCCTTGGAACCCAGTTTGTCAGTTCTCCGAAGTGAAGATATCCAAGGCTTGCGCGCCTTTCAGCAATTTTATGCATCTCCTTCTAGCAATCTATTATGAGACCTGAAGACAATTTTTAAGCAGCAATCACAAGACCTGAAGGCAATTTTTTATATTCACCTTACATGCAATTACGGAGAGAACAAACAATGTTACTAATCCAAAATTACTAATTTAGACTTACCAGCAGCATGTCAATAGCTTTTGAGATTCCGACAAGCCGTGGAAGTCAATGTGTTCCTTCAAATAGTCAATATAAATTTTGGGTGAACTCATGTTGAAATCTGACCATAATAACAACTATGTCTATATTCAGCTTCAGGAATACCTCCAAAACTAGGAATAATTCCAAGTGTCAATTCTGGTAGCCTGAGCTGAACTTCTGGTGTGGAAATTCATGCATGGCATGCCTGTAAAATAAATCAAATTGCAGATGTTGAGAATTGAGGTGTTTAGAAACCCGCAATTGAAAAAGTACAAATCCAGTGTCTAAATAAAGCAGTACCATTGTCAATTCTAAGCCGCCACCAAGTGCAAGTCCTTGAACAGCAGCAACAGTAGGGTATTTTTCATCTATACATAAGCCAAGACAAAAAAGTGTTTTAGAACAACAATTCAATTGAGGCGCAGCCAAAAGCAGCAGAAGACACCTGTCTCCAATATGACAAAATGAAGCGAAAGAAAATCAGGTCAATACCTTAAATTGTATCAACCATGAGTTCAACAAATACGTCTGGTATAAGTGATATATCTCATGTAAAAATCAGAAGCAAACTAATGAATCTTCTACTATCTGACTTGGAGAAATCTAACAGGTGTTGTAATTCAATATGCACTCAACATGAGCAGGATCAAACCGGTACTGTGAACTAGCTTGAAAACATTGATGTCAAATCCACCAGAGAATTTGCCACCCTCACCTTTCAATGACCAACAAACATCACATAACAGGTCAATATCAACAATAAGAAAATTCAAATTATCAATATAGAAAAACATAGTGGTAAGTTGATAATTAAGAATCAATGACAAGATGAACATACAAGTGCAACCAAAATAAATGCAAGATAACATGTTTCTTATATAGCCGATAGTGATTGATGATAACTAAGATATCATAGCCATTTTGAGAAGTCCATTTCAATTGAAAGCTGCAGAACAAGGATCAGCCATTGCATGTATTTTTTTTCTATTATGCAAGACTTTCTATACTTTAACTAGATTATTTAAAGTAATTGACACACAATTTTTTTTCTATTATGCAGGACTTTCTATACTTTAACTAGATTATTTAAAGTAATTGACAGACAAAAAAAATGGGAAATTTAAAGCTCACCAACTAGAACAACAACTTTGACATCATCCCTTGCCATAGTTTCTTCATACTTCTCCTTCAATCCTGAAATAACTGCAACCAGAAGAAAAACAATTAATTCTTTTGCAAGGAATAAAAGTTGAGATAGAAGCTGCATTCAACAAATTCAGTTGTAAGTTAAGCTTAATCAAGTCAAGTGGTGTAACCTGGTAAGTTAAGCTTATTTCTCGTTACCTATGGGGCAACTACAGCCTTGTAAAGCTCTAAAGCGATTCTTTCTTGAAAGCACGGCATGTCATCCTGAGATACATAAAAAATATCCTATTTAGACAACATAATTAATAATTACAAGCGCCACAAGGGTACATAAAGGAGAATTACCTGTGTAAATTCCAATTTTTGCTTCGAGCACATGTAATCTATGTATTTCATCACAAAAATCCCACAATCATGGCTGCAAAAAAATGACAATGTCAATCCACGTCAAGCCAGAGAGATATAAGGAAAGGGTGAGGTCCGTACATATTGTCCTGCATTGGAAGTTTTGAAATGACACGTACTGTCCATCTCTCCATAAATGAATTTGTTTGTGAGACATGTGCAACCAAAGGAGGTATAACATCCATAATTTCCACACCGTCATAATGTTCATTTGATTTAAATGAGTCTAATATACATATATGCTTTTTAGAAATATTTAAAACTAACAGGATCCAATGATTTTCACCAACATTGAGAGGAATGTAGACCTAACAATGACATAAGAAGAATGTAAAACTATTACAATGAGTTACTATAACAACTTAAAATAAAAAATGCACATTGAAATACTTAGATATTCACAATCTGATCTACACATGAAATACGCATTTTATTATCTCCTAAACTTATGTTTATATTAGTGTTTAATTAGAATTAATGCTACTTTAATGTAGTTTTTGGTTTTTGTAGGAAACAAGAGTAAGATACAGAAATGAGGTGAAAAGGGACTTCAATGGTTAAATCGTTATAACTTCGTGTGCATATCTCTGATTGGACTGATTCAAGCTTCATTTAAAGTTCAAGAAACTAGCTTTCCAACGCCACCGACCACGTGCAATTCGGAGCAGAAAGTTATGACTAGTTGAAAATTATGAACAATACTTACGATCGATCGATATTTCATACACGATCAATCGCCAGAGCCAAAAAACAGTGTTAACGAATGAAACGATCGATCGACACTCAAAAGATCAATCGTATCTACTGGAGTTTTTGATTTGCACAATACAGTAAACACAATCGATCGGAAATGAAAATGATCGATCGGATGACCAGATGAAACGGATGATCGGCGCGACAACACACAAATTAACGAAGGGAAATGATTGATCGTAAAGCGATCGAGCGGCTATACAAAGTGATCGATCACCGTATATGGAAAATGCCATTTTGACCTATTTCGATTTGGATTTGGAGGGGGACTTCGTAGTTTCTCTTCAACCTTATAAATAGGCCTTAAGAGAGAACGTATTGGGCATTAGAGAATAGAGTTTTGAGTCCCTTTGGAGACCTTGGAGGCTAGAGAAAAAGAGAGAAGATGAAGAATATGATGATGGATTCTCTTCCAATGCGAGGCTAAACTCCTTTTCAAGGCGAAGATGAAGCCCAATAGACTGGTTGTATAGTTTCTTTTCTCTCATCTTATGTTTACTCTAGTTGGTGTATGATTCTTTATTATGCAATTAAAGTTAATTCATTGAAGTTTGTTCTTTGTACTCGAGAGAGACAAGAGTGAGTTAATTGGATTTCAATATGAAAGAGTACTTGCGTGTCCAAGAGGAACGTGGGTAATCTGAAGTGTTATATACTAATAAAGTTTCATTGGTTACAATTTCATGTTTTAATCGTTTTATGTATTACATTCGAGAGGAGAGCACTATAATTTGAGTTGATAATTGTATATCCGAGAGGAAAATGCTAGCTAATTGGAAATCTTTATCAAAAGAGAGAGAGACGATACACTAGTTTATTGTGGTGGATTCGAAGCCTTGGTCTCTTCTATATTGATTAAATCTTAGTTTAGTTTAGCTAAAGTTCACTGCTTTCCTT
Source organism: Houttuynia cordata (assembly GCA_039654745.1). Lineage (NCBI taxonomy): Eukaryota > Viridiplantae > Streptophyta > Magnoliopsida > Piperales > Saururaceae > Houttuynia > Houttuynia cordata. The sequence continues at coordinate 47,497,847 of CM077503.1, read as the reverse complement.
AGAGTAACTAAAAACTGCACTTTTCTCTTGAATTTGGTAAATTGTTTAACCGTCCCTGAGGTTCGACAACCATTCAATACTCACTGTAGTACACAATTGCCTTGTGCACTTGCAAGGGTTTAATTTTAAACAATCACAATCCCACCAAGGATAGGATATACCCTTTACAGCTTTGACCAAGGACTCATATCATTCATACATGGATGGAATACTAACTTCCGGGACACAATCATTGGGACATTTCTCTTTAAATTTTGAATATTTAACCCATTCACTTGCACATATTGGCTGTGTAATATTAAAAAATTTCATAAAAAATTAGTCATACTTTCTTACTTAACAATTTAACTAAGTGTCGTGTGCTTACCCCAAACCAAGTCTTTACAAATTCACAATGTTGAGGGTACAAGTGAGGATATGTTTCATGTCTTCTATGTAACATAGCACAATATGCTTCAATGTCCTACATATTAAGATTGAATTCCTAATGTCAAATAATGATATATTGTGAAAGTGACAAAAAAACGATGTATGATCAATATGTACTTACAATGTCCTTAATCCACCCTCTTGGATTGAGTACCCTCTTCACAAGATCAACAGTAATTGTAATTTCATCAAATGTCTCACGTGCGCTGCCTTTTCGTGATTTTGTCCACTTGTGCATTGCAACCACATCTTCTTTCTTTAAGTGTCTCTTCATACTAATTGTTGTTTTGGTAGATGCCTCATCTCTCCTTTGTCTTTTTGGATTAGGATCAGTAAATAGGGAGCAAAAGACTGCAGCAGGAACTATTGTCCTTTTTCGGTCGCTTGATCAATTCAAATTTTGACTTATGTTTATTTGAACTTGAAATCCAAGACAACAACATGTAGAAATAAGTTATACATTAATATTCAAGAAAAATACATTACATTAAAAAAATTAGATAAAGAAAATCTAGAAACCTCATGTAGATCTGTTAAAGTTTGTTTTTCTTCGGTAGAAGATGGGGTCATGCGCACAAATTCTTCCTTATCATGTGTACTTTCCATTTCACCACCCTGTTGTAAAAATATAAGTAACTAATTTATAAAGAGGACGGTTTACATGAGATCGCTCTCATATAAGGAGTGATCTCTTTAGAGCTTTACATGAGGTAGGTGAGTTTACATAAGGACGGTTTACATGAGGCCATTGGATTCCGATCCAATGGTGGATATTAAATTAGTGGGTAGGTGAGTGTGTCACATCAAGGAGTAGGTGAGTTTCATGTAGCTGTTGTAGCAGTCAGATCAATATCCAACGACTAAGAATGGAATTGGCCTCATATAAGCCAAATGAGAGCGATCTCATTTAAACTTTTCCCATTTATAAAAGTGTGACCACAATAAAATTATATTAAAAAAGTATTTTTATATGTATACTTATATGCACCTTCTCATCTCTATCTGCACTAAATGAATCAACACCGCCATGCGTACTTTCCAACATATCAACCTGTAAGCAAATGTAAAATTTCTTAATTAATCAAACTTCAAACTAATTAGGTCAATGCATACTATAACCTAAAATTTACCTTTTCATCAACTCCTTTATTCTCATAAGATGAATTGAACTTCGGTTTCAAATCATCAACATCTTCAATCAAACGATCTAACTTTCTATTCATAGTCTCCATGATGTTTTTTTGCAATTTGTCCATGACCTCAAATTTCTTTTGTACCAACAAATACACATCTTTGTTATGATCATCAACTGACTCATTCCCAATTTGAGTATTTGATGATCCAACCTTGTCTCCATCATCTTTAAGACTTGTTAGAAGATCTCTAATCACTTCACAATTTTTTCCTCCTCAGTGAGTTCAAGATCCTTCTCCACAATTATAAAGAACTACAACAATAAAATAAAGAAATATCTTATAAGTTGCATAGTAATCTTGTATACATAGGACTAATAGATTAGGCTACAATGATCTACTCACATCTGGCTTAAAAATATCTTTGGTAAGACTATCATAGTTGCGTGATTTAATATTTTATCGTTTTTACCTGTGATCGATTGCCATGACGGACACTCGATCAATCTCCATTGCTCTGATCAATCGGCCTCCTTGAAGCGATTGATCGGCCCCTAGCTTTGAGTTCGCCCTACCTAGTTTGGGTAGGCTGTTCTTTGTTTTGTTTTTCTATATTCCAAGGGGGTTGTTCATGCCCCGTGTCTAGAGTTGAGTTGAGGAGAGGTTGTACTCCCTTGTTTTCTTTAATATAATTTTTTAATTATCCAAAATTTTTTTTTCCCAATTTAAGATTCTCGGGAAAGAAACTTTCTCTGCCTTTGATGCAACATGCTTTCCCAAAGATGGGATATGCACAAGTGCCCAAATCTGCAATGTTTTTTCAAGTTCATTTCACATATGTTAAAATTTTTGACTTACTGTCACGCCCCAAATTTCAAAACCTCGATTAAAGTGCAGAAGCACCAATCTTAGAACCATTAGGAGGTTTGAGATCCGGGACATGACCGAATACTCGATCATTCTCATTCCCATTACAAATTTATGGGATAACATAGGATTGATATGACTTGAACATCATTCACGTACTCAAATTTTAAATAAAATATTATCAAAGAACTAACTAATTTATTACATTAAATCAATAATCCAACAACTAAAAATAAATTATAGGCACAAAGGCTAAAATAAAAAACAAATAGTTCAACACTATCATTTAATAAAATGAAGGTCTTCAACTGCCAAACTTTAGCTATCTGTTCTAGCAACAATGCTCTTACCTAACCTGCTTCATTCTCTCTTAATTCTTGCATCAAAGGATGCATGAGTGTTTCAAACGAAATACCCAGTAGGATGCCAAAATCCCATTGATAAAAAAATAATAGAATAACTGACTCCAATGTGAATAGAATAGCTTATAACAACAATAAATTTGGAATTGGAGGTTCAATAATCAATTACTTGGAACATTAGCAACTCATAACATGAATCTGATAAATAAATCAAGACTCTGAACAATTCATTTGTACTGGTATAAATAACAATTTAAAATAGACTCCAAAAAAATAGAGTGTAAGGAATCGCCAACTTCTGCTCTCAGGTTAGTCCACTTCCCCTATGGACATCTATGCCACAACATCCTAGAGGTTCTTCAGAGGAACCCGGCCATGCGTATAAGGATGCTAGTAGGGGTGCAAGTTTTGCGGGTCAGCCCTGAAGCCGGACCCTACCCGGCCAGTAAAACTACGGGTACGGGCCAGGATTTTAAGGTACAGGGTCGGGCCGGGTAGAAAAATTTTAAGCCCGCCAAATTTTGGGCCGGGCTTGGGCCCAGATAAAAAAAACGGGCTAAGCCCGGAAGCTCGTATGCCCATATACAATATATACTATACACAATATATATTGCCAAATACCAAATTACCAATGCGGCATGCCTTCCAAAATCCAAACCCTAGCTCGCCCCTCATCGTCGGCCGCCGCCTTTTCGCCTCTTCTGAGTCTTCTCCTCTTGTGACCTTGTCGTCGGTCGTCGCCTTCTCGCCTCTTCTCCTCTCGTGAGTCATGACCTCGTCGCCCGTCAGTCGTTGCCCGTCAGTCATCGCCTTCTCGCCTCTTCAGAGGCTTAGGCTTCGCCGCCTTCTCACCTCTTCACGGCTCAGCCTTGAGGCCGCCTTCGCGCCCCTCGCCCGTCGGCCGCCTTCTCGCCTCTTTTCCTCTCATGACCTCGTCGCTTTTTGCCTCTTCAATGGCTTAGCCTTCGCCTCCTTCTCGCCTCTTCAGCGGCTTAGCCTTGCGGCCACCTTTGCGCCCCTCGTCGGCTGTTGCCTTCTCACCTCTTCTCCTCTCGTGACCTTGTCGCCTTTTTGCCTCTTCAGCGGCTCAGCCTTCGCTGCCTTCTCACCTCTTCAGTGGCTCAGCCTTTGCCGCCTTCTCGCTTCGTCTTAGCCTTGCGGCCGGCTTCTCATCTGCCGGACTGCCTGAGGGAGAGGCGGAAGGCTTAAAGATCTCGACTTTACCACCTCAAGGTTCCATTCTCGCCCTGCCAGTAGAGATTTTCTGATTTTCTCTTTTATCTTTTGCAGGGTCTCTAACAGAAGCGAAAGGGCCGGATCACTTCATCGGCATTCGTCAGGAAGGGGTATTTGTTTCATACTCCTTATAATTTATTTGTTGGTTACCTGTTTATCTAATTTAGTTAGTAGAAATGTCTAATTTTGAGCCTTTTGACCATTGTCAATTTTTTACCAACACACACCGAGCATCGACCACACAGGCCAGTTCTTCCACACCTGCTAGTTCTTCCACACATGTCAGTTCGATTCCCACCACCCCACCTGTTATTTCCCCTAGTGTTACACCTCCTCCTCTCCCAACCCTTCCAAATTCAGGAGAACCTAGATCCAAAGGTAGGAAGAAACGGGCTAGAGGTGAATCACATGTTTGGACCCATTTCTAGAAAGTTTTTTATCAAAATGGAAAAAGATGTGCAGCCATATGCAATTATTGCAAGGAACAATTGGTTGCAGAGGGAGATGATGGCACATCTCATCTTGCAAGACACCTTGTGAATAATACTTGTAAGAGAGTACCTAATGTGGATCCTAAACAGCCACCACTAACAACTGCTTTTGGTAATGTCTCTACTTTTAAATTTGATCAACAAGTTTCTAGGGAAGTGCTTGCTACAGCAATAATTATGCATGATACCCATTTAATATTGTCTCTCACCTAAGATTTATTCATTTTTATCGAACTATGCAGCCTCTTTTCAAAATGGTTTCAAGGACCACAATTAGGAAGGATATTTTTAGTATTTACACAAAAGAGAAGGCTACATTGATGGATGTTTTTTAAAAGCTTTCCTCTAGAGTTAGTATTACTTCTGATTTATGGACTTCAAATCAAGATTTTCAATACATTTGTGTGACTACCCATTTTATTAATTCTGATTGGCATTTACAAAAAAAAGATTATATATTTTAATCGAATTTTATCACCTCATACTGGAGTGGCAATATATAATGCTGTTAAAAATACATTAGTGAAGTGGAAAATTGATTCAAAAGTATGTAGCATTACTTTAGACAATGCATCAACTAATGATGTTGCTCAAAGAAATCTTATTAAGGACCTTAGGGATAAGGGATCTGTTTTGTTAAATGGTACTCTTGTACATGTACGTTGTGCTGCCCATGTTTTAAATATTATTGTTCAGGTAGGACTAAATGCTATTTCAGATATTATTCATCATGTTCGTGAGTCCGTGAAATATGTGACAGATTCTCCTTCTCGGAAACAAAAGTTTGATGAGTTAACAGCTGAATTAGGAATTAATGTGGGGAAGGGTGTGATATTAGATGTTACTACCCGTTGGGGGAAGAAGATCCAAACTATAAGCATAACCCTGTAGATGAGGAATGGGAGAATGCTAAAACAATATGTAGTTTTTTTAAGCATTTCTATGAGGCAACAATATTATTTTGTGGAAATGGTTATCCTACAACACATTTGTTTGTCAAGGAAATATCTGCAATTAAAAAGCAGCTACTTGGAGGTGTAGAGTTTACTGATTACTTTATCAGTTCAATGTCACACAAAATGCTACTCAAATATGAAGTGTATTGGAGTAATCTACCTGCCATATATGAAATAGCTTTGACTTTGGATCCTTTATACAAAAGAAAGTTATTGAGATTTTATTTGATCCAACTACATGGGAAAGAGATGGGGATCATTCGTAGTGACAGGAATTTGGCTTTGATGCAAGTGTTATTTGATCAATACAAAAGTGAAATGTACTTAGCTGCGGAGAGGGCATCGAGTGACTTAGCAAAACCTTCAAATGAGGAAGAAGAAATTCAGAACTGGTTGGAAGAATAAGGATGTGATGAAAACAATGATGGTGGAAAATCTGAGTTGGATTTATACTTTGAGGAAAAGTTAGAAAGTAGGGATGTTGATCTGGATATTCTTTGTTGGTGGAAGGGGAACTCAACCAAGTACCCAATATTGGCATCAATGGCTCGTGATATATTTGCTATTCCGGTTACAACAATTGCTTCAGAGTCGGCTTTTAGCACTGGTGGACGTGTTCTTAATCAATACAGGAGTTCTCTATTACCTGAAATAGTTGAATGCTTAATTTGCATGCAGGATTGGCTGCGTGGTAACACACCATGTGGGAATATTGCTAATTTGGATGATGAGCTCAACAACAATGCATGTGAGACTAAGGAAGCAAATAAATGAGGTATGTTCTGAAAATGATTCCTCAAATTCTTTCTCTTAAAGATTTTTGTTTTTTGAATATTTTTATTGTTTTCAAAAGAAAATATTCCACTGTTTGCATATTGTTTATGTAAAAGACTTTTGTTTTCCAAATAGCAAATTGTATTGTTGTCAACAGTAAATGATTTTCCAAATTTATTTTGTAGAAAATTTTTGTTTTCCAAACAATTTTATTGTTTTCAAAAGTAAATGTTTAACTGTTTTAAAAAAAGTTTTAACTCCACCATGGCCGGTCCCAAGCCCGGATGAGAAAGGAGGAGGGAAAACTTTAAGTGTTGTCAATTTTATTCTAGTCCATTTCGTTCTATAGTTCATTTGATACAAAACTATGCTAATGCAATATATCTGATTGTGATTGTTAAACCTAACTGTCAGCCTTAAGTATTTGTAGCGTTTTTCTCTAATTACTTGTATTATAGATATTATAGATAACCACATCCTATTAATATGCGCTTTGCATCATTCATTCAATACTATGCAATTTTTAATATGCAGTTTATTAAATTCTAAGTTTAGAAGACAATCTAGATATCACCAAAGTTGATAAAGCAAGTTTAGATAGGATTGTGGGGCCACAGAAGTGTTGTATTTTCACAATGCTGTTGATTTTGAAGATTTAGAAAGATGGGACTGTGATCAAGGCAATCTGCATTTAGGTTTTCTTGGAGGAAGGATATTATTCTCTGGCTAGCATGTAGAAGGCTACATTGTTCAAATCTCAAACACATATGACTTGTAATTATGGACTAGAGTGGAAATCTGGTAAATGTTGCTGTTGGACATGTTTTTTTTCTCAACATGTTGTCCCAGTGGAACAGTGTGGAGTGTAATTTTGATATCAGATTTCCATATAGTATACAATAACTGCCTGATAGCTGATTTTCAGTTCCTGCATTTTTTTCTTCCAAGCCGCAGCATGTTAAAGATGACAAGATAATTCTCTGACAGGCACCTAAAAACTGAATTCAAAGTTCCTTTTTGTAAAGTTGAAATTTTGACCTAACAGTGGAATTTTTTTTTTCCAAAAGGAAAAAATGCTTGACATGTATGATAATATAACTTACATGATACAGATGGGAGAGGAATGGAATGAAAGTTTGCAATCAAAACAGCAAATTGAAGCAAAGCTTCTGGTCAGGCACGAAGCTGCCATTAGAAGAGAAAGGGCACTTGCTTATGCATTTACCCATCAGGTAGCCCTTTTATCTCTTATCACTTGAACTTTTAGTACCTTATTGTAAGATTGGTATGCTAATGGCAAACAAATAACCATGTGCCTCAGCAACAATGGAAAAAATCCAACCGGGCTATTCAGCTCACGTTCACTGACCCAAGTAATCCTCACTGGGGCTGGAGTTGGCTAGAGCATTGGATGGCTGCAAAGTCATGGGATACATCTACTGTAACAGACAAAGATCTAAATGATTCTCAGTCATCAGTTAAGAGTGCATCTAGACGTTCAGCTGGAGAGGTTTATAAATCTTATACTCGCTGCAATCTTAACACCGATAAATCCTCTCCAAAGAGCATCAAATCTCGCAAAACTATGAGCCATAAATCTCCATTATCACCCATATTAAAGGCCTCTTCATCGCCCACAGCTGAGCCATCAACAAGAGATGATGAGAGTCAAGCCAGCTCTCCTACTGTACCCAGTTACATGGTCCCAGCTGTATCTACGAGGGCTAAATCGAAGATTGCCAAGTCCACCAGAGGAGAAGTATCAGACCCTAAGTATATGGATTCTGAAACACAATGTTTCTTATATTTTAAAATTGTCGAAATAGTTGATGTTCATTTTACTTAAAAAAGGTGCTCCACTATCTGGTTTTCAGGGGTTCTGTGATCCATAAGAAGTACTTCTACGGTTCACTTACACTGCTGCCTTCTACATCTGTTTTAGCTGTGAGTACTTGTACTTATTCATAGATAGTAATGATTTCATGCTTTTTTATTGCCCTTGCTAGTGTTTTTTGAAGGAACATTATGTGCGAACTTAGTTTTAAAGCTGCTACAAGTCATTCAGTATGGTTAGATATAACTACAGACGATTGCTTAGATTTACTCATTGACATTTGTTGGATATAGGAGAGTAGCTTGGTTTTGGGTAGTATTATATCCTGGGTACACAGCTTAGTTTTGAGAAGATTTAGTATGCATTTCACCAAAACAATTTTGAGATTGGCTCCAAGGTTGAGAGAACTAAATGCATGAATCCTTGCCCAATGGTTTTCAATAAGATTCTTCATGTTTTGTATTATATAGCTTGTGTAATATCTTTCTTGCTAGGTTCTACCACTGCCAAACTTCCCATTCTTTTGGGTATTCTTTCGTACCTATTCTTACTGGCTAGCTCTGAAGGTATGCATCACCATCCAAGCTGTGTTGCAAAATCTTATATTTTCCTTTTATTGCATGAATATTTTTCATAATTGGGCTTGGTACTTTTTGGTTACCTATGGCATGAACTGAGACACATATAGTTTATGCCACACTGTGTCAACAACTACCCTTAGTATAAATTGTTAATGGTGCTTTGAAATTTATGAAGGCAATTGGTGCATGAGGATTTTAGGGTGGATTGAAAGGCCCGAAAGCCCACAGCCTGACCCTAAGCCCACTTAGGGATAGGACCGGGCCAGATTTTTGGAATTGCCTTAGGGCTCGGGCCGAGGTTCTAGCTGTTAGGGCTCGGGTCGGGCCAAACTCCGGCCCGTAATAGCCCGACCCGCTTGCACCCCTAGATGCTAGTCCCATCGGTGCTTACAGGCACAATGGGTGGAGACTGCAAACCTTCCGTAATATCATAGAGTCTAAAAGCGCACGCGCTACCATCATCAGCTGAACTACAAAGGTTCTTAAAATATCTAAGATCACGGGGGATCTAGCAATGGCTCTTGTGCATACTATGACTTCCACTTGAAGAGTTTTCATCAATAACTTTTGTGGAGAATATTGTCTCAAAGACCTGAATGTAATCTTACAACAACAGGGATTGTAATAGATTCACTAGAAAATTCTCAACCTTTAAGGATAGACTCCCATAGAAGCACTAATGAGATGTTAGTATCCCAATGAGCAAACATTTTAACCGAGGAATGAGAAGTCAATACTCTTCATCAACATTCGACTCGCTAAAGGAATAACCGAAGCAATCATTTCCCCAAGCTTCACTCAACTCACCGAGGATATAATAGTAACTTTATTTGCTTGATAAATTCTCTGTGCATGACCCTAGATAGGAATTTCCGAATCTGATAATAGTCTTTAATGGTTCAAAACAACCGGAGATTTAGGGTTCGAGAGTACCAACCCTAATTGGAATCTTGTGACAACTTCTAACGGTAAACTGCATGACGTGGAACCTTGACTTGGTTTAACTTGACTCCACCCCAATACTCGATTCCAGAACATTAATCTCTTTGAAATAAACGTTACCCAAGTCTTTTCAACTTCATTTAATATTATCTTAACCCTTAAACTCTTATAATTACGTGATACTAACTATTAGTATAAAGTTCCTTAATTTTCTGCATTGTTATTTGCATAACAATTAACTTTCAACCCTTACCATAATTTTTACAGTTCGAGTTAAGATGTAAACGTTTTACTGTAGATTACTCCGTGAGTCTACTATCTAACCCAATAGACGGCACAATTTTCTGAATTTTTTGCGATTAATTATGAACTTTCAATTGACGACTGTCTGTGCAAAAAAATTACTGGCCGAGGCTTAATGAAGCCAATTAATTTCCAATTATGTTACTCATCTATTATATTCATATAGATTCATGATAAAACTAAATAGTACTCAGTCCCAACTATGTGATACAGTACTCCATATAATGTTGTAACCAATCAGTAGTTCATCATAATATCTAAGTCTTAACTACTACTCTTACCCTTTCAATCCTTATTAAGCTTAACACCAAATAGGATGATTACTCCCAGACAAGATCATGACATAAATACACTGACATAATGAGAAAAAGGACAACCTTTCCACCAAATAGAAGAGTCGTGACACCAAATTCCCAATAACCCAAAACCGACATGCCATTAGCATCTTTGTTTAACTTATGATTATCCGTAATAGATAAATACTTCAATAAACAATAAATACTGACCGAATGATGAGACGATAATTTTTGGACAGCAAGAAATCAGTCAATTAAGAATCATACAAGCCCACTGAACGCTGAAACAAGGAGAGGGATTCTATCTAGGCCTTTGCACATCAAATCAACACCACATGCATTACTACGGCTCATACAAGTACAACAATAATTAAAGATAGAATCTTTTGCCATCAACAAGTATCACTGTCAAGGAAATATGAATCAGCAAATTCAAACACAATTTTTCTCATATCATAGCATGAAAATAAAGCAAAAAGATGTAGGGTAAAACGCGTCCTACCTTTATGGATGAACCGATACAACTTTGCGCATAAACTGTTTCTAATTCGCACCACACCTCTACTTCGCGTATTCCCATGAACTAAGGCATGAACCAAATTGAAAATTTCTGGTCGAGAGAAGGAGAGAGGGACGAGTGCACACACACCTTTGCATGACTCCCAAGGCCAGCCAAAAAAAAGGCCGGCCCCTCTAATCCTAGGTTTAAATAGCCAAAACCTTTTTCCATCCCATTGAATTACCACCCTTGATCTCATCTCATCTAAGGGTCACGAATTGTCCACCAAAAGAGGAGATCCTACCCAAGACGTGGTCAGCCCTTGACTCCCATTTTGGTTACAATTCCCATATGGTAGGGATTCAAGCCAATTAGGTTTGTTTCTATAACTAACTAAGTAACCCCCTAATTGAATTCAAATTGGCACGATCTACTCCCTTGACCCATGGTGTCTTCACTTGGATTAGATCATTTCATGATAAACCTTCCTTTGATGTCTAAGTGTAATCCCTCTAATTACATCAATTTCCCAAATCGAAACATCTTAATTCAATTCAAATTCAAATCGAATTTAAATTAGGGATTTCAAATCCAATTGCCCCACTATTTGATTCCCCAAATAATGGGTTAAATAGGTGGACCACGTCACCACATGCCTTCAAAAATCAATTAGGAAGATTACAAAAAAAAATCAGTTAGAAAACACGTCAATTGAAATTTTCCCGCAAGAACGATCAATCGTCATTAGCCGCGATCGATCGCTTCCTGCCAATTTCCAATTTTTGAAATTTCCCGAGGTTGCGATCGATCAGCTGTGAAGCGATCGATCACGAGGACAACTTTTAAAAAAAAATTTCTTTCTTTCTCGGGTATTACACTTACTAGAGATGATTGTATAAGAGTAATCAGAATAAGAAATACCTGAAATGCAAATAGGCATCTACACAAGTTATAGGAGGTACTTTATTTGTCCATTGCTTTTTTCAAAGATTGTATCATCCGATTGTATGATATCAAACCCCATGGATATTTGTTAAAGACATTTAGATCCTGTAGTAAATCGAATAATTCTAAATGCACAAAAACCTTGAACGTAGACCCTAGTAGAAAAGATTCTACAAATAAAAGCAGTAGAAAAGATTCTAAGAATAAAAGCAGCGCAAGCTTGACTGCATTTTTATTAAACTTACAACGCTTAAAAGCTGAAAAAACAGCATCTTTAAGAACCATTTTCTTGCCTTTTAAATTTTTTTCTCTCAAAGGACTCTGTGGCATAGACTAAATGTTAATGTTGCCTGGAGTAAACTTTAACCCCAATAGAGCAAAAATCAAGCTGAGAGAACTCAATGGGTGTGTCGACTATTACAAATGTCATTTCAGACATATTTCTAACTAATATATGATGAACTACTGGTCCCACATATGTGTGGAGGCAAATCGATCAACCTTTTAAAACATGATTCTTTAAAAATGCGCATCCTATTTTCATTTTTTCTAAAGTTCTCTTGAATATGTTCAATATACTTCATTGAATATTGTGCATTAGAAACCCCTCTCCATGTTTTTAAATTATTTTCTGCCATTTAAGATAACACCCACAAACATGCAAAACAACAACTAATGTTATGGTAAAGTATAAGTTGATAATAAAGCTGTTGAATAATAATTTTAGCATTCAAAAGCATATTCTAACACATTGAATATTTTGGTCATCCAACAATTCACAAGCATTTGCCAGTACCGAACAAATCCTAGTATAGAAAAATTAAAACAAACACAATTGGCAGCGCCTCAAGTAAATACAACAAGTTCTAACTTCAAACTTTGATCTTTTCCCTAGCTCTCAATAAAATACTAGAAAAGGAAGTGGAAAATTAACTTCCACCCATCTAAGTTACCCTCAGTTTCTAAGACCTCAGATTAGGGAGTTGCTGCCAATCTCTGTGAGGGTGGACTTCATTATATATGTCGCTACTAATTGAGATCAACAACCAAATACTAATTGAGTATTATATAAATATTCTAAAGCAAACTCAGACTCACAGCATACAAGGGGCAGTCGGGTGACAATAATTCTGGACGGAGGGAGCAAAAAGAAAAACATAGTTTTGTTGACTAAATCATAGTAAAAAACAAAGCTTTTGTAGAGAAAGTAAAAAACATACCTGATGGGTAGTGGGGAGGGATGTCGGACGGCGGGAAGGACGTTGCCGATGAGGGACCCCGCCAGTGAGAGTTTGACGATGAGAAAAACGAGAAGCACGAAAGTGAGGGTTGTAAATGGTACATTCCGGATGGAGAGAAGGATGTCAGACAGAGGGAAGGACGTCAGACGGAGGTAAGAACGTCGCGGACGAGGATCCTCGTTGATGAGGGTTTGTAGACGAGAAAGATGGGAGGGGAATCGATGACGACTCGGCGTCCGGTGTACATGAAAGAGTAAGAGGAAACACTGACCGGGATCTAAAGTCAGTCGTGTTGTAGAAGCTGCCTCAGAAGGACATCAAATGGAGGGAAGAACGTCGCCGATAAGGCTCCTCGCTGATGAGGGTTTGTAGACGAGAAATATTGGAGGGGAATCGACGACGCCTCGGCGTCCGGCGTACACAAAAGAGTAAGAGGGAACACTAACCGGGATCGGGTCATGCTGCTGAAGCTCAGGGGAGGAGAGAAGGAATTGAAGCTGACCTCATCGTTATGATGAGAGAGGGGGAGGGAAAGGGAAAGGACTCTGACGTGAGGTGTGAAGGGAAGGAGAGAATAACGGAGCCACTCCGTTTAAGAAGTTAAGCACCCAATAACTTCTCGTATGTAGTATCCACTCCCAGATACTGTACTTGAGTGGGAACATTCCAGCTTGCTCTGCAAGTCTGCATGCTCCGCCAACTATCCTCTGATCCCACTAAAAAAAAAACCTTTTCACCGTGATTTCAATCAAGGTCTTGGCCTCTCCATATCAATCTCTAACGTGAGTCTTTGTGCTTTTGAGGAGATTCCTTTCTGCTTCTGCTCTGTTCTTGGATTGTAAACGTTGAACAAACATGACTCTGCAGAGGAACGGCAATGAAGAGAACCAGTCAATGTTGGGTGAGACTGCCCATGTTACATTTTCCCCATTTCATCCAAATGAATGTGATAAACATGGATGTTTGTATCAGTATGATGATTGTCATGGCCATCATGGTCAAGTGCTTCCTCATTGGGAATATGATCGAGTTTCTGGTGCTGTTATGCATGATTATGGAAAACATGATGATGGGGGGGGTATGCCCATCATGGTCATATTTGAACCTGGGAGTTAAATAGGTCTTTGTGATAAGCTGAGGAAAATGGGGTTTGATGATGTGGGTAGGGTGCTGGAGGGTCAATATGGAAGTGCTGCAAGAAATGGTCTGGAAAAAAAATGGTCATATTGGCTTGTCTAGGTATTTTGATGGTGAAGAATGCACTTTATGTTCTGATGCAAATCTGTTTGATAGGGAGAAGATGTTGTTAGGCTGAAATTGCTAGAGCAGCGTCACACTGGTAAGTTATCGGGTTTTCGGAGATTCAATTGTAGGCATTTTTATGAGGATTTATTCTTGGATTCAAATCAGGTTTCGAATATAACACCATGTATGGAGAGGATATCTCCCTTTTCTGAACCATTTATATAGTCACAAGACTCACAACAAATTATTGAAAGTTGTTTTGGAGATGGGGAAGCTTTTCTTCATTGAGTTCAACTCCCATGGTGGTCCCAAAATCAGCTTTAGGTGCTGCAACTATTGGGAACTCATTACAATGTGGTTTCCCCATTAAGCAAAGTGGTCATTCTTCTCAAGCACCTACGCCATCTAGGAGTGGACATTGTTTCGATGCTCTAACTTGCAAGGATACTTTTGGTTCTAAAATGGTTACTTACCACCTCAATTTTGAGTGAGGGCATCTTGACCTAACTTCAATGAGGCATGTGTCAATGGCTCATGAGTTGCATATTCTTCCAGAAATTGATTATCTTGTTAGATAGTCAAGGATCTTTCTATTATAAAGCAAAGGATCAAACTGGTTGTAGGCTTTGCAAGAGAGACTTGATGAGGCGAACCCCCAATGTACAGACATTGTATTTAATAAACGATCTAAGCATAGCAAATTGTGTCTCACAATGCCCGGTCCCAAGTCGGGGGAAAAGGAGGAGGGTTAGCGTCAGGTTGATAGCCGGATGTAAAAACTCCGTCAATCTCTATGGATCTTACACCAAGCATTCTAGCTAAAGCTGGGCGTTCCCTGGAAGAGACACGTTGTGCCAAAACCCGGGTGCAATGATAAGTAAGCAAGGGTTGGCTAGGGCGTTCCCTGGAAGCGACGCATTGCAACAACGCCCGGTTGCAATGAAAAGTGGGCAAGGGTTCTCGCGTTGGTCTGGACGGGCGCGAGTAAAGAAGCTAGTCCATGAGCGTAGGATTAGAGTGGCATTGTGGAATATTGGGACCTTAAAGGGTAAGGGTATGGAGTTAGTAGAAACACTCAAGAGAAGGAGGGTTAACATAGCTTGCTTGCAGGAGACTAAGTTTGTAGGAGAGAAGGCTAGGGAGTTGGGGGAAGGCTTTAAATTAGTTTATGTAGGTAAAGTTTCAAATCGGAATGGGGTGGGTATAATGGTGGATAAGTACTTGAGACAAAGTCTTGTAGGTGTCAAGAGATTTAGTGATAGAATTATATTAGTGAAGCTAGTGTTAGGGGATTTCATAGTTAATGTTGTTAGTGCTTATGCACCTCAAGTAGGACTAGGAGAGGACCTTAAGAGGCAATTTTGGGAGGAAATGGACTTAGTATTGCAAGGGATACCTAATGGGGGAAAAGGTTATTATAGGAGGCGACTTAAATGGGCACGTAAGGGCAAAGAATATAGGTTTTGAGAGGGTACATGGGGGGTACGGTTTTGGGGAGCGGAATAAAATGGGAGAAACTATTCTCAATTTTGCAATAGCAAACGATCTAAGCATAGCAAATACCTATTTCAAGAAGAGGGAAGAGCATCTAGTAACTTTCAAGAGTGGACTGCACAAGAGCCAAATAGATTTTTTCTTAGTTAGAAGCGAAGACAGAACTAAGTGTAAGGATTGTAAGGTTATACCCGGTGAACCTATAGCACTTCAGCATAGATTAGTTGTTTTAGATGTTCTCATAAAGGGGTGGAAGAAGCGAAGTTCGGATAAAGTGGAGCCTAGGATCAAGTGGTGGAACTTGAAAGGTGAGATGCTCAACACTTTTGTAGAGAGGTTGAGGTTTGAAGGGGTTTGGAACTTAATTGAGGAGCCAACAATGATGTGGGGAAGCATGGCTAAGTGTATTAAAAAAGTGGGAAAAGAAGTACTTGGTGAAGTGAGGAGGATAGTGGACGTTAAGAAAGAAACTTGGTGGTGGTGTGAGGAAGTCCAAAGAGTCATAAAGGAAAAGAAGGGCTTTTTTAAGGAGTGGCAAAAGTGTAAAAATCAAGAGAATTGGGTGAGATATGTTAAGGGAAAGAGAGTGGCTAAAAAGATAGTGAGTGAAGCTAAATTTAAGGCGTTTGATGACTTATATAATAGGCTAGGGACGAAGGAGGGGGAGAGGGACATTTATAAGTTAGCCAAGTTAAGGGATAGGAGTAGGGACTTAGAGCAAGTTAGGTGTATTAAAAGTGAATATCAAAGGGTTTTAGTGAAAGATGAGGAAATTAGGGAGAGATGGCGTGAATATTTTGAGCGTTTATTGAATGAAAATTATAGTAGTGGGATAGAGTTTGAGTCTAGTCTTGTTCAAGAGGTGACTTATTTTAGGAGATTCTCCATAGAGGAAGTAGGTGCTGCGTTAAGGAAGATGAAGAATGGCAAGGCTCTAGGAGGTGTGGAATTCCTATTGAAGTGTGGAAGGCACTAGGAGGTGTGGGCTTAACTTGGTTGACTATTTTGTTCAACAAGATTTAGAAATCTAAGAGGATGCCAGAGGAGTGGAGGAGGAGTACCCTCATACCCTTGTATAAAAATAAAGGGGATATCCAAAGTTGTACAAACTATAGAGGTATAAAAGTTATGGGGCATACTATGAAATTATGGGAGAGAGTATTAGAAGGGCGTTTGCGAAAAGTTAGTAAAGTATCATAGAATCAATTTGGTTTCATGCCGGAGATGTCAACAACGGAAGCTATATTTTTACTACGGCAGTTAGTTGAGAGGTACAGGGATAGAAAATAAAACCTTTATATAGCCTTCATAGATTTAGAAAAAGCCTACGATAGAGTGCCGAGAGAGCTTATTTGGAGTGTTTTAAAGAAGAAGGGTGTCATAAGAGGTTACATAGATATCATAAAGGATATGTATGAAGGGGTTATAACTAGTGTGCGGACTATTGGGGGGGGAAACTAAGGAGTTTTCGGTTATGGTAGGTCTTCATCAAGAATCAGCCTTAAGTCCGTATCTTTTCGTTTTAGTTATGGATAAGCTTACTAGTCATTTGCAAGATAATGTACATTGGTGTATGCTTTTTGTAGATGATGTAGTTTTAATTGATGAGAGTAAAGTAGGTTTAAATGCGAAATTAGAATTGTGGAGGGTTGCTCTAGAATCAAAAGGTTTTAAAATAAGTAGCACTAAGACAGAGTGCATGGAATTTAATTTTAAGGAAGGTAGAACTATAGATAGAGCTCTAGTTGAAATAGATGGGTAAGAAGTGCCAAGGTGTGATCAATTCCGTTACTTAAGATCGATTATCCATAAAGAAGGGGCGGGGTGGGTAAAGTGGAGGGCAGCCTCGGGAGTGTTGTGTGATAAGCGGGTTTCAAAAAAACTTAAAGGCAAGTTCTATAGGACGGCCATTAGGCCTGCAATACTCTATGGAGCGGAGTGTTGGGCACCAAAGAGGAGTCATATAGATAAGTTGAATGTAGCCGAAATGAGAATGTTAAGGTGGATGAGTGGGATAACTAGGAGAGATAGGATTAAAAATGAATATATTCGTGAGAGCCTAGTAGTAGCGCCTTTAGGGGAGAAGCTGAGGGAATGTAGGTTGCGTTGGCATGGGCATATGCAAAGAAGACCTTTAGATGCCCCTGTGAGAAGATTAGAAGGGATACAGGTAAACGATGCTAAAAGAGGGAGAGGGAGACCTAAGAGAACTTGGATGGAGTTAATAAGAAAGGATTTAACTTTACTATCTCTTACAAAAGAGGTAGCCCAAAACAGGCTGGAATGGAGGAGTAAGATCCGTGTCGCCGACCCCAAATAGTTGGAAAAATGCGCTAATTGATTATGATTATGATTATGTATTTAATAATGTAATCAATCACATAGTTGAGCTTATGATGGATCAATTTGGTAATTACCTGGTACAGAAGTTGTTAGATGTATGCAATGAAGACCAGGTAATGCAGATTCTACTTGTCATCGCTGCAAAACCTAGGGATCTTGTTAAAATCTCTTTGAATACTTACGGGTATATTTCGGGCTTTCTCTTTCTTGTTAATGTTGTATTCATTGTTTATTACGTACTTTATTGGCCTAATCTATGGCAATTTTATTGAGCAGGACTCGTGGTGTACAAAAGTTGATTGCAAATGTTAGAACCCAGCAGCAAACTTCTTTGGCTGTCTCGGCCCATGAGCAAGGTTTTCTTGATCTGGCAAAAGACCTTAATGGGAATCTTCTGCTGCAATGTTGCTTGCAATATCTAAACAGAGAAAGCAATAAGGTTCAGCCTTTTTTCTTTTGAATATTCAACTTCAAATTTTTATGGTATGTCTTGCAAACACTATGTACTGTCATGCACTAAAATTTGGGACATCAGTTTCAGGTTGATCATGTATTGAGAGACTTATTTCGCTTTATTATGTAATAATATTTCTTAATTATTGTAGGAATGAGAATATAAATGTCATACATATATGTTTACTCTTTTGGCCATCCCATAACACATACTCTGAGTATCTTTCCAGTTAAAACGGATTTTCTGAACTTCACAACAAGCTAGAAAGCTTGTAGTACGTTTGCACATTTTGTAATTTGGGACATGGGTCTGTAAATTTTGAAGAACTTTTCTTTCATCAGTAGAGTATTGAAAAATAATCAACATGATTTAAGAAGCTCTTCATAGTTGTTATCATTCTGAGAATTTACAAAAAGTTGTTAAAGGGATATATCGTGGGAATTTTAAATTCATGCTAATTATGCGGCAAAATTAAGCTAGAAATTAGACTACACAATTTAAGCCATAATGAGTTATGCACTTGTTTAAGTCGTTGACTTCTTTATTAGAAGTGGGTTATGCTTTGTTTCAAACACCTTTGAACCTTCTCCATGGCCTTACTATGGTCATATTTCACAGAATCAAATGCAAGATATACAAGATAAGGTATCTTGCATGCTTTTTGCAAATGATGTGTCTTAGTTGATGAGACTTTACTCAGGTTCAAAACTAAATTTGTGGAGGGAAGCCCTAGAATTGAAATGTTTTAAAGTAAGTAGGAATAAGGCATAGTACATGGAATTTAAATTTAAGGAAGTTGGAACTATGTGATAGAACCTTAGTTGAAATAGATGAGCAAGAAGTGTCAAGTTGTGAACAATTCCAATCTTTAGGCTCCATTATCGACAAAGAGGGAGGCATTGATAGTGATGTAGTACATAGGATAAATTAGTGATGTAGTACATAGGATAAATGCTGGATGGGTAACTATAGGGCTGTATTGGGAGTGTTGCGTTATAGGAATATGCCAAATAGGCTTGAAGGAAAGTTCTATAGGACATCTTTAGGCTTGCAATACTCTATGGAGCGGAATCTTGGGCCCCAAAGAAAAGTTAATACAGATAAATTGAATGTTGCCGAAATGAGGATGCTAAAGTTGATGCATGGGATAACTAGGAGAGATGACATTAGGAATGAGTATATACACGAGAACTTATGGGTAAAACTTTAGGGGGAAAGCTTACAGAATGTAGGTTGCATTGGTATGGGCACATACAAAGAAGACCATTGGATGGCCTGGTAAGAAGGTTGGAAGGGATGTTTTCGTAAACGATTCAAAAGATAGAAAAGAGACCTAAGAGAACTTGGATGGAATTAATAAGAAAGGATATGAATATGCTATCTCTTACGAAAGGGTCGGCTCAAAACAAGCTAAAATGGAGGTGCCGATATGCCATTTTGTTTAACTGCTTGCCTCTCATTGTTGATACAAACTCCCTCCTTGTATCTATTATTCAAAAGCAGATGACAATTCCTTTTGATTTCTTTCACATTAAAAGTCTGTGATTCCTTTTCTTTTTACCACTATATTGTGTGCAATGTGCAGTGTCATATTTGACATGCATTTCATTTATTTTTGGGCACTTTATTTTTCATTCTGCAGAAAAGTATTGTCTCAATATTGCAACTCATCAACAAGGATATTGTGTCCTACAATGCTGCATTTCTCATTCAAGTGGGGAGCATCGAGAAAAGCTGGTTGCAAAAATTTGTGCAGATGGACTTCTCCTGTCTCAAGATATTTGCAGGTATATCTTATCTAATTTATGCAATTGAAGATTGTGGGTTATGTTTTTCATTGGATGAGTAAATTCATCCTTCTTCACAGGGTGAAACATAGAATTCCCTTTCACGCTGAACGTAGAGCCCTAATTTATGTAGAACACTACTAAAATTTTCTCTTCTCATTTAAATTAATACTCCCTCCATCCTGAAATACCAGTCACATCCTAAAAAAGTGGGTAGTGTTAATAGCACTACCCACATTTTTAGGATGTGGCAGGTAATTCAGACGGAGGGAGTATTAAAAATACAGAAAAAAAAGTAGCCCAAACTAAAATTTATCCTGTTTCATAGCTTATCCGTTCTGTTCTTACAGATGAGACAGTTTGGTTCCTGGTTGTAGTTGTATGGTGTAGCAAAAGAGATTCTTGTCAATAACATCTTTTTTTGGAGTCTTAGAATCATGCTTAGGGCCTATTTTTTCTCATGTGCTGTGACTTTTATCGTAATTTCTACCATTTCTTAGATCTCTGATACTCCCTACGTCCTAAAATACCTGCCACATCATAAAAAAGAGGGTAGGTATTTTAGGACGGAGGGAGTATTTTTTAATAGCCTGATGGATACTTTTATAACCAATCTCTCTTATAAAGGGAATCATTTGCTGGACTACCTAACACAATCAATAGAGTATTAGAAACCTAATGAGATACTTGTCTTAAAGCTTTCGACTAATCATTAATTTGACATATATTTCTGATTTCAAACAATTTTATGTTATATCAGTAGCGTTTTGGCTGATTGCTTTTATGCCGAATTTCTTAGAAGATATCTTAGAGGTTGTCTTGGGATCTCAGGCTCACTTTTGCATTTCAGGAACTATGTTGTTCAGTGTATCATAGAGCTGAAGATCCCTTCAGCCAATGCAGCTTTAAGTTCTCAGTTCAATGGAAACTATGTCTATCTCTCAACTCAAAAATTCAGTAGTCATGTGGTTGAAAAGTGCCTGCAATATTTTGGCAATATAAAAAGACAAGTCCAGGGTTATTCCCTAAATTTATATGCAAAAAGTGTAGTTTTTGGAGACGGTTGATTCAGAGATGGGATTCTGACAACTATTGTGTAAAAGGTTGGACATTTTGAACGGAATGATGTGTAGGCTTGCTGGAATCATGGTCATGCCAGTGCAAGGAGTTACATTTTGTGGTGCCAAGGTGGCTCCTTGGCAGCATCGGTTTTGCTGCCTGTGTGATTACTCCATCGAGTATTATTGCTTCATCAGTGGTTTAACAATGTACAAGACCTAGGCTGGTTTTTGATGTTTACAACGGCATTAGTATTTGCAATTTTAATCTCTGATACCGAGTTCTACCGAATGTGACCATAGTTTTCAATTTTGGCATAATGTCTACTGTTTTTACTTATTTATTGATACTTGATTTGATTGACTGTGTAATTACCAGATCATATACAGATGAATATGTATTGTCATTTGTCTAAATGTTTGTTGACTTTCATGAAACTTATTGTAACTTCACAAACATATATCGGATTTCTCATCTACACACTAGAAGGAAGGAGCTATTTGATGGAAGTGATTTACTCCTATGGTTTTCATATGTTCCTGTGTGTGATTGGCAAATTTTATGAGCTCGAAGGAAGTGCGGAAATGTACTCACCCATTTGGTGTGTAAATGCACACTAACAAAATTGGACCCCTTTCACGATGGGCATGCGAGCTGTTGTAGGATGATAGGTTGTCTAGGATGACCAATTTCCAAGATGCACGGGAAATCCACGTTCGTGTGTGTTTTCGAACGTGAAGCATGTAGAGCTGGCACAAAGAGTAGGCTTTTCTTTCCCTCTTTTGGGTGCTCAATAACAATTTCAATTAGGAGAAAAAAGAGTCTGCTACGACTGCTAGAGTCCAGGAACGCTTGCTCAACGTGCCACAAGAGCTCTCCCCATGCGCAAAACTTGATCCTTATGCCTTCATTGTGCACAGATTGGCCGCGAGTGTTGGTAACATTACATTTCATTGGCACAAATCTTCAATGCAGACAATTCTAAGGAAATGCAGAACAATTCTTAGATTGGTTCTTCAAAGTGAGTGGAAATCATTTACTAACATTCCGGTAGGAAAGACAATAACTTGTTAGACCTTCATAGAGAGATAATTCACATATCCTGGATAAATTTTGTTACGGAAGACAGAAATGGAGGTGGTATAAGTTGGTGAGTACATCATGCATGAAAGTGAGGAAGGATAGTGCACAAGTATAGTATTGAGTTGATGATTTCGAAGAGTAATGCTGCGTGCTATGCCATGATGAGCAGGTTTCGTGGAGAATTTTGTTGCTAACATATGGGCAGTAGGTAGCATTTTCATTTCAAGAAGAGGGAAGGGGTGAACTCTTCTCAATAGAATTTTATGCCAACTCTTCTGAATTGCTCTATGGAAAATGTTAAGGTAGCTTTCGTTCGCGGGCGCACAAATGCTCTCTGAAGCTTCCAAGATTCAACCAGGTCCCAGAACTTTGAGAAGGATATCACTAAATTGCCTCTCCACATAAAGAACATAGAAGAAAACAAGAGGAAATTCTATGTTCCACATCCACAAAAAACCGAAGAGAAAATGTTTTTGACTCCAAAACAGGTATCTAAAGCAGTACAAGTGCCACAGTGAAAACATGTCATACGTTCACCCATTATTCAGAACTCAGAAAGAGACCGGACTTTAGAAGCATCCTGAAGATGAAGTTCAGGAGCTGCCATGTCCAATTAAGTGTAGGAGTAAGGTCTCATAATCCCCAGATGTGTCACCTGCAATGGCACGATCCAGGGGAACACTGTTCCTTCGGTGGTACTCCTCCATGATATGTTTCATGTCCACTTCGGCACGGGTGACTACGACCCTTGTGAGAGCGTCTTCATCTGTCCCACGCTTGTTGATCGCCAGTCGGAGGACTTTCTCAAAGTATTTCTCTGGTGTAGTCAGACACCTAATTGCTGCTCTCAATGCGGAGAGAAATTCATCCTTAGGATCAGTTTTTAAATCCTGATAACATAAGATTCCGACTTGAGTCAGCATAGTGTGTTCCCATTATTGTTGCCAAAAATTGTATCAATAAATCCGACCTAAAGCAAGATGATCTGCATATGTAGAAAGTGCAGCCTAGGCAGAGTTTACTCATAGTGATAGAGCTTTACTAAACATTTTCAATTATGTAATTCTTACAAAATTCTAAAAATGACAAAGAAAGGCTATCGCTTTTTTAAGGCTTTATGATTTATCGTAGTTAACTGGACCCATATTGAGGTAATTACATTTGACAAGTCTTGTGAGTTAACTTTCTGAATCAGCCAAGGAACAGAACCAGGGACAAATTGAGCAGGAACAATTTATATAGATTTTTTGTCGACACTAAGTTCTCTGCTGCAATAGTGAATTAACTAGGTACAGTGATTTAAGAAATTAAAGTTGAAGTAAGCTCTTAACAACAGAAGTTAAATGACTTGAAGCCAAACCCATTTTGACATGTGAACTAAGTCTTAAAATGATCAAATTGCATAGTTATCAAAAACTTACTATTTGAATGCTTCCGACATTCTTCGCCAACCATATGCATGCTTGCAATCAATATGAAGCATAAGAAGCTTAGAACTGTGTGATCAAAATTTGGAAATGCAAAACTAACCTTATTGATAGGGTGTCCAATTTCATTGTTGTAATGATTGAAAGTCGCACAAAGTTGGGCTTTGCTCCTCGTATTCAGAATCCTGATTAATTCATCATCAGCATATGCCTTCTCTGAAATCTTCTCATGTAGTATCTTAGCTTCTGATTTAGCCAGAGTCATGTTGACTTCAGGTCCCTCATACCGGTATGCAGTAATTAGAGGCAAGAGAAGCTGGTTTGTGACAGTTAGAAATATGTTAGTCGAAGAAAAAAAACATGCAATAGATGATGCTGCTTCAACTAACTGGCCTAACATATAAGGCACTAGAAGTTTCAACTCCTGAATACCCCATTCTTATATGTCTGAGTTGCTTGATGTATGCGTTTGAAACATTTGCAGGAGTTTTTAATTCTATAATTAGGTCAATTGTTGTACCTAGTTTGTAGAGATTTAACATTTTATTTCCTTCTTAGAGGGTTGTGTCAGGTAGGGCTTCTAACATAAAATCTTGACATTATCATGAATCCTGAATTCGATTAATAGCAATAGGCAGATGGTGCTACACAATCCACATTGTCAACTCCAAGTAGCTGAGATGAGGCACAGATGATGATGATGAAATTTTTAAAATGCATTTCAAAATAAAGCCCTGCCTGGAACTGAGGTCAGATGCAGAAATTTACTGTGGAATCCTTTTTGGTAGTTTTATCAGCTAAAGCGTACATTAATATATAAAGTGTCTAACCACAAACACGCATCTAGATAGATTATTAGGTCCAACTCATTCAACAGGACCAAATTACAAAGACATCCAGTCAAGGAACAATTTTGCATATCTATTTCCATTTTTCTCTGGTCGCATATATGTCTCTAAGACAAAAAAAACATAACAAACACAATTAGCAGAATCTCAGGAACAAAAAGCACATACAAATTACGAAAAATAACTACATTGTCCAAACCAATGAAGTACAACCTCCATTAAAAGATCACATAGTCTTGTAAAATTGTTTCCCCTCTTAGCCAAAAAAAAATTGCATACCAGGAGAACTCCAAAACTTAGTTGTACCTTGCGGAAATCACCAGTTGTGTGAACAGCCACATCTTCCTCGAGCGATTTCTTAAAACGAGCATGATATGCTTGCCTCACCCGAAACAGTTCAGTAGAAGATCTTGCACAACTTATTTCCACAAGCGCTTTACTGCTAGAGCTCCATTTTTTTGCAGCTTCATTTGCTATCATAGCATCACGTTCAGCAGGAGGTAATGTCCAAAGAAGTACTGCTTTCTGGTCATACATAATGGACGTCAATATTTTTGCACCAAAGCTGATAAGCTAGGAATAACCAGCTCATGTATAACAATTTGAAGATGCTAACAGAATATAGAGTCTAATATGGGTTACACACGCCTAATACTCCCTCCATCGAGATCTGATGGCCTGGATAGCTTGGTCAAGATGAACTAATTAAATCAGGAGGGAGGGAGTACAAATTTGTGATTAGGATTCATAAACATTTAGAATTCCAACGTGAGTTTATATACGCATATTTAACTCAAGAAAAGGAAACAAATCATGTTTAACCGAGAACACATTGTAATCTTTAGGAAGAACCTGTATTAGAGCTATCAAACAGGATTTCAACATAACAGATAACGAACGGAGGCGGAGAAAAGCCAAACCTCAAAGTTGCTTGACAGTTCTTTCTGGAGGTCTTTGAGGAGATCCTCTCCATAAGTTTCAGAGTAAGTGCTCAAGATCAACTGGCGTTGTCCAGCACTCCTGTGCGCCAATATTGATATGATCAATTTCTCATTTGTCCCCCATCCTGCAAAAGAGTAGATACATGATCAAACATTGCAATTCTAAATTATCAAAAGTAAAACACAAACCAAAAGGGAAATACAACCATGAAAACCATCATTGATAATTCATACAGAAGTTGAATTAACTAGTGAATTAAGAGCATAAGCAAACAGCAGTTCAACAATCTTACAATCGAAGAACATATACATGAGTCAGCTCCATTTGAAAACGATTATGCATTTAGGTAGGAATGTGTCTACTCATACCCCCTTTTTTCTCACTTATCTCATTATTCAATTATCCCACCCACAAAAACTAACATCTTATGCAATGAAGATAAATTATGCATCAATCGCCATCGTTATTATTGAATTAAATGTTAGGGGAAAACAGAGAAAAAAGACAATCAGGCTAGCAGATGCATACATTCGGATTTTATGATCTCCTTATATCCCTATTAACCTAAGCTACCCATCTGAAGTTCAAGCCTTCAAGAAGGAGACAGATTGCTTGTACTGCTCAGTTGATGCCCCATAGCCAGTTCAGACACACTTTTTTTTGGGGGGGTAATTCAGTTCAGACGCACTTGACAACAACAAAAAAAATTATCTATATTCTTTTTATATTTCGAGTTCTTTTATTTTGTCACATAAAAATGCAGAGTAAAAAAGAGAAAAATTTGGGTACAAGGCATAAGGATCAACACCAGACAACTCCATGCATTCAGTTGTATAATAAAGCATCGTGCATCTAAACAAATTGACAAAGCTAATGAGATTCCAACAATCATTAACATCAAGCGGTAAATTACAATCGCAATATCCAAATTTTCAGTCAACATCGCACAAGCAATATTTGGTCAATCTTCCATGCTTAAGCTGAAAACTTTTCACAGTGATCCACATAACAAGCAGACAATCAGCAAAGACAAAAGTCGCTTCCACACACATCAAAAGCCTAACATCATCAACATTTTAAGACTTCACCCAAACAAAAAATCTGGGCATAAGGCATCAGAATTCACATCCCATGAACGCATCATTCGCGAATCAATCTTTCATGCTTTAGATGGACATTTTTCAGAGTCAACCATAAACCAAACACACAATCAGCAGAAAAAAAAAAACCACTTTCAGCGACATCAAGAGCCTAACATCATCGCCATTTTAAGACTACGCCCAAAATAAATCTGCGCATAAGGCATCGGAATCCACATCCAATAACCGCATCAATGGTCAATCAATCTTTCACGCTCTAGATGACCATTTTTCATAGCGATCCATAAAGCGAGAAAACAATCAGCAAAAAGAAGTCACTTCCAGCGACATCAAGAGCCTAACATCATCACCATTTTAAGACTACACCCCAAAATACAAAGTAAACACCACACAAGCTACACAAAAACTTCAATTACCATCCGATCATATCATTCCTGACCCCGATCCATACCCAACATTGAAAACACAGTGCCTAGCCCGATCAGCACATAACCATCAACCCCATTCCATGGTAAAAGCAAAAGAAACAAAAAAACAAAGAGGACCTGCAAAAGCCTTTCTGAGTTGCTCGCAGTCTTCGACGGCGGAAGGAACTGAAGCAGGGACGGTAAGAGTGGCCATGATCTTACCTTCGAAGATCGTTCCGACAGCTGCTGCACGCTCAGAACTCAGACGAGACGATGAGACTCGGAGCCGACTCCAGTGCAGGGCATCCTATATCCTAATATATAGACATATCCTAGGTAATACAGCCTGTCTAGACTCTAGAGAGCTCCGGGGATTGCTTTAGACGTGTATACTTGATCGGATTATCTTTTTTGGTTATTAAAAGACAAAAGAGTAAAGGTTGTTGACATTGTTGCTCATTTGCTCCACGTGCACCGTAGCAGCTGCATGCATACAATTTTTTATGCGAAACAATTTCATGGGTTTCTTGTTCTTGTCGAAATCTAATTTGTATCTGTTTCTTTGCTAAGTTAAATCTGTTTGGGAAGAAAAACCAAGGCCCTGTGGGAGGCCCTTTCAGGCTTAAAATATTAGGATAATCTGTCATCTCGTCCCTTTCCGTCTTTTACGTGGGCAAAGTCCTTTTGATATGCCAAACAGGGCCTAAGTCCAATCTGTACGGGAAGGCGGTTCAGAAAGCTAAAAAAATGGAAACCGAAGCGCGGGGGCATTTATAACACGTGGTGTCTCGACATATATACTATTATCATGAAAGAAAAATGAGAATAAATAAATAAAAGTGCAACAAAATATACAAAAATGGATCAGAAATTAGGGAAATATAATTTATTGAAGTATATCATGTTATGGTGTACACGAATATATGATAGCAACGATATCGTATAATTGATGACATGATACCCTTGTCTATCATATCATCGATGGCACGATATCGTGTACACTAGTATCGTGTACTCGATGGCACGATACTGCACTATCGTGTATTCATGTACATGATAGTATTGCATTCTTTAAGAAATCATATCTCTTTTATTTTTTTTATCAATTTTTGCCCATTTTTTTTACGTTTTTTATTATTTTTTCTCTTCTTTCATCAAATTTTTTTGCATTATTCTTTTTTTTTTTTTCATTTTTCTTTTCATTATGATAGCCTGAGTACGTAGAGGCACCACATGCTATTTATCATATATTTTTCATATTCTATTAGATATTGTCTCAAGATACTTAGGTTATCATCATAAGAAGAAAGAAGAAGAAAAATAATGAAGAACGTAAAAATAATGGAAAAAAAGATCAGAAATGAAGGAGATATGATTAATTAAAGTATGTAATACTATCGTGTAGATAAATATATGATATTGTGGTATCGTGTAAACGATGACACGATACCTCTGTCTATAGTATATTTGTATACACGATAATATTAAATACTTCAATGAATCATATCTCCTTTATTTTTGATCCATTTTTACCCATTTTTTTCGTTCATCTTTATTTTTACTTATTTTTCTTGTAATGATGATATTATAAGGATCTTGAGATAATCTTTAATAAAATATAGAAAAATACATGATAAATAGCATGTGGTGTCTCAACATACTTAGGCTATGATCATGAGAAGAAAGATGCTGAAAAATAAAGAAGAAGACAAATAGAATGGTCGAAAATGGATAAAAAATAAAGGAGATATGATTTGCTGAAGTATGTCATGCTATCACACGAGCGTACACGATATATCATGTACACGATGATATGATAGACAGGGGTATCGTGTCATCAATTACACAATATGATTGTTATTGTGGATTTGTGTACACGATAGCATGACACACTTTAACGAATCTTATCTCTCTCATTTTTTATTTATTTTTGCCCATTCTTTTTGCGTTCTTCTTTATTTTCCTCTTATTTCTTCTCATGATGATAGGCTATGTTTATTGAGAAAACACATACTATTTATCGAATATTTTTTCTATAGTCTACTAGATATTGTCTCGATATCCTTAGGATATCATCATTATTCAACTGAAATGGGACGGCTGAGGTAATATGGAAAAATTAGCTTCGGGTTTAGGGTTTCAGGAGGGCAAAATTGGAAGAACAAATTATATGTCAAGAGCCTAGAAAAACCTCGGGTATTTAGAAAGAATGAAAAGGGAAACGACTCGGATCAAACCTAGAATCTCTAACACGTAGATCAGCGCCTAATCCATTGAGCCGTGGAGACATTTGCATCTTTGGGTGCCCATATTATTTATATATTTAAATAAGTATTGGATGGGTCTATATAATACTCCCTCTGTCCCATATTAAGTGTCAGATATCATTTTTTGTTAGTTCATTATTTAGAAAACACTATAGCACTGGTTATCGTGTAATCGATTGCACTATAGCACTGGCTATTGTGTAATCGATTACACGATAACTTTTTTTATGGGACAAACTTCAACGATGCGTTTCTTACTCATTTCTGATCCGTTTTGGCCTTTTTTTTCATTATTTCTTATTTTTAGGGCTCTTTCTTATAATGATGAAAAAATTGTAAAAACGGACTAAATTTATGGGAGATATGATAGGGGGCTCCCTTAGCTCAACGGTGTGGCGGCGAAGGCGTAGAAGTGTAAGCAAACACCGGGGTGAGGGAGGCTTTGGACGACCTGAGCAGTTGGCCGGGATGAGGGGGGCATAGGCTCCCTCAGCTCAATGAGGCGGCAGTAGCATCAAGGTGGAGGGCTCAACGAGGCAGCAGCGGTGACAGGGGGGGAGGCTCAATGAGGCCGCCGCCGCCATCACCACCAGGGAGAAAGAGGGCGACAACGAGTGAGCCCGACGACGGGCGAGAAGGCAGTGGGTAGTTTTTTCTGTCAGTTCTCCCTCGTTTGCCTGATTCTCACTCAGCCTTTCAAGGTAAAAGGTGAAAAATTGTCACCTTTCATGGCCACTTTTCAGCCTTTCAGCAAGCAAACACCTTTTAGGTCTGAAAGGTAAAAATTTTCACTTATCACCGTCACCGACTACTTTTCAACCTTTCAGCTTCCAAACATTTTCCACCATAATTGGTGAAAAATTTCACCTTTTAGGGCTCAAAATAATTTTTTTCAGCTTCCAAACGCACCCCTAGTAAGAATAAACATCTAAAGAATACCTCATTCACATGTTCATCGAACATGCAATTATTATGTACCTCACTCACATGTTGTTCCCAAAATACATTTGAGTTGGGTCTCTAATTCTCCTTCGTTCTTTAGGTGGTGGGCTGCGAGAGTGTAGTTTTTAAGTAATTTATTTTCCTTAAAAAAAATTTTGTTGAACGTTTTTTCGGCTGATTCAATTTGGAGACTATTTTTGGGTTGATTGATCAATGAAATCAGGGTAAATGCCCCGCACGAATTTTTGGGAACTAATGCTATTCTGACGTCAAAAATATTAGGTACGTCAACATTCGAAAACCGTTGATTGGTGGGGCCAAAAGTGGCCCCCAATGATCAACGATTTGGAAATATTGATGTAAGCATTT
Source organism: Houttuynia cordata (assembly GCA_039654745.1). NCBI lineage: Eukaryota > Viridiplantae > Streptophyta > Magnoliopsida > Piperales > Saururaceae > Houttuynia > Houttuynia cordata. The sequence continues at coordinate 47,467,191 of CM077503.1, read as the reverse complement.
TTCATTTTTTGGGGGGTGAAGCCAGCCCCAGCCATCCTATATCAGAGACGGTGGATGTCAACTGTCTGAAAATACACGAACGGTGGCCTCCCACCGACCCCCTGAAGGAGTGGACTGGCTAAAGTGAGGGGTGTGGTGGTCTCCTCCATCAACCACCACCTCTGCTTCCTCTTCTTTTGATGTAGGAAGTAGTAAACAAGCCTCCAATGCTTCCTTGCTCCAGCACAAGCATCTCCATGAACCCCCCCAAACCCCTCCTCCACCTTCCCCTCTCCCTCCCATACCATCACCACCCCTCCTCCTCTCCCCTCAAAACTCCTCTCCCCTCTCCCCCCAATTCCTCTTCCAAAACCCTTTTCCTTGGCACCATCCTCCTCATCTCCCATTCTCCCATTCACCCCAGAAGAAGGACCACCCACTTCCCGTTTCACCCTGTTACTGCCGCCGTGAAGCGGAGGAAGGAGCTGCCCTTTGATAACGTCATACAGCGGGACAAGAAGCTGAAGCTGGTGCTCAAGATAAGGAAGATTCTGGTGAGCCAGCCGGACCGAATTATGTCGCTTAGGGAGCTTGGGCGGTTCCGGAGGGATCTTGGTCTTACGCGGAAGCGCCGTTTTATTGCGGTTTTGAAGCGGTACCCTGCTGTGTTTGACATCGTCGAAGAGGGCGTCTATTCCTTGAAGTTCAGATTGACTGCTGAAGCTGATAAGAATTATATGGAGGAATTGAAGGCGCGGAACGAGATAGAAGGGCTGTTGGTGACCAAGTTGCGGAAGCTCTTGATGATGTCGCTGGACAAGAGGATTTTGATAGAGAAGATCGCGCATTTGAGAACCGACTTGGGGCTTCCGGTGGAATTTCGTGATACGATTTGCCGGAGATACCCGCAGTACTTTGAGGTGGTCATGACAGAACGGGGGCCGGCGCTGGAGTTGACGCATTGGGACCCTGAATTGGCCGTCTCCGCGGCGGAGGAAAGCGCACAGGAGAAGAGGATTAAGGAAATCGAGGAGAAGAATTTGATTATAGATAGGCCTCCCAAGTTCAACAGGGTGAGGCTGCCCAGAGGGTTGAATCTGTCCAAGGGTGAAATGAGGAGGATATCCCAATTCAGGGATATGCCGTACATCTCGCCGTATGAGGACTTCTCGGAGCTCAGGGCGGGGACGCCAGAGAAGGAGAAGCACGCGTGTGGAGTGGTTCATGAGATGCTGAGTCTTATGGTTGAGAAGAGGACATTGGTGGATCATCTCACACACTTCAGGGAGGAGTTTAGATTCTCTCAGCAGCTGCGGGGAATGCTTATAAGACACCCTGATATGTTCTATGTGTCTTTGAAAGGGGATAGGGACTCTGTGTTTCTGAGGGAAGCTTATCGCGACTCGCAGTTGATCGAGAAGGATAAGCTTCTGCTTATTAAGGAGAAGTTGAGGGCACTGGTGGCAGTGCCACGGTTCTCGCGGCATGGGCTGAAGAATGTCGAGGTGGTTAATGGAGTCGGAGGCGAGAGTGGTGGGGAGGAGGGGGGTGACGAATGGTCAGATGTGGAGAATTTCAATCCGGTTGGGACGGGCGATGAGTTTGATGAGGAGGAGGATGAGGAGGAGGGCGAGAGTGGTGAGGATGATGATTGGAGTGATGAAGAGGATGAGGTGCCACCTGATTTTGATGATGGAGGGTTAAGTTTTCAAGAGAGGAAGGTCATTGGAGGTGTTAGTAAGTCGATGGAGGTGAAAGAGAAAGAGCTTGTCCCAGTTTTCCCTGATGGAACACCAAGAGAGCGCTGGTGAGAAGGTAGAGAGGGAGTTGCTGTTGAAGCATTTGTACTCACAGGCTATACTGCTTCCTAGGTGAATTCCACGGCCATATCTTTAAAAGGTTTTGGTTGTCATTTGAAATCATTCTTGATCTTGTTGGTTATACTAACAGAAATGTTTTTACCAAAGAGAAAAAATTATACTAGTTGAAGTGTACTTTTATAATTATTGCTCTGCCCTTCCAAAGAAATATGATTTCTGGTTTTTTAAATTTGAAAATTGTTCATAGTTCTAAGTAATTAACAAATTTTATTGTTTATTTGTTTGTTTGTTTGTTTTTGTTTGAGTTAAATTTTCAATCCAAATATTGCTTTATATGGATATGTTTTAAAGCTACTGATTGGTATCTTCTGATATTAGAAAATGTAGTTACCCATTCTTTTTTCAATTTCTGGAGAAGAGGATTGATTTTCTATGGTAACTCTGAATGAGCTCTCTCAGCTAAGACTGGATTAGTGCCATTCAACATCAAGACATCAATTTATGTTGCTGATTAGTATAGCATACTCAGCTCCTATGCTCTCTTATTTACCCAACCTCTTTGCATAGAACCCTGAGAATTTCTTTCCAGAATTGCTTTGTTAACATTTCCCTTTGTTATACAGATTGGCATCTTAGAAACATTTGATTTCATTGCAGGTTAGAATTTAGAACGGAGAGTTGTAAAGATGATAGGCAAATCAATGAGTACACATACTGGTGGGATGGGAATAATCACATGGCAAGTGATTTATAGAAAGTACCAATAAAATGTTGTATTCTGAGTGTCAGGTTAGCTTTAACAATGGAAATACTGGTGGGAACAACTGGCCTTTTTTATCGGATCCCAAAAGAAACAATATATACATTGCTTAACATCTTCTTGATACCTTGGCGTCGTCAATTATTTGATCTCACACACTCCGAATTCACTGTGCATTCTTGGCACTTCCATGTAATTGCTCATTTAGAGGCGGGTTGACAGTTAAATGTTACAAAGATGTACTGTGTGAATTGTTTGGCTTCATAGATTCAAATTTGTTCATAAATTGTCGTTACATTATTTTTCTGAGGGCTCATTGAATGTCCAGGTGAATGGTTATTGAAGTGAAGCCATGGGAGTTAGAGGTTGCTAAGGTCTTCAGGAGTCTGGAGACACCCCTGCATGTCCAGGTTTTTTCATTTCAAGTCATTTTGTGGTAAAAGACATATTTTAAGAGGTTGATTCAGGTTTGAATCAGAGGATTCATCTTGAATTAGACTTCAATCAACAAGAGCCTAATAGAATTCACGACTATGATTTTGGAACCTCTATCACCTGCCACAAATCTTTTTCCACATGTAAAGGTCAAGACTCTTTGAGACTAGGTAAGCATGGCTGTCATTCTTCTTTGTACTAAATAATGGCTTATACAACTTCTGAGACGGTGTTGTAAAGGGCTTAAGGGAGGCTTGTGTTCCTGGCCGGCCAAGGCAGTCTCCCCTTGAGGGGCTGTGTCCTTTTAGGGACCAAAAGAAGGGGAAAAAGTGTGTTTCTTTCTGTTAACTGGCCGAAGTTGTGGAAAACTTGATTTAATCCTTAGATATTGAGTTGTGTTAAGGGTTGAAACATGTCCGCATTCATAAGCTTCACAATAAACATGCCTGTATCCAAGGATCGTTGCTTTGATACCAATGATATGTCCCAACTCGAGTTGATGAGCTTGTATAAAAAAATAAAAAATAAAACTTTACATGAACTTGTTTGACTAACGACAATTATGAACATGGAGTCCTTTTTTTTAGAAGATGAACATGGAATTGGGATACAGATCTTGGTGATAAAGCAGTACATAGCAAAATTGGCTAAAACTGTTCATCATAGGAGTACATGTTTTGTTATAACTGTTTTGATCACTGGGGCCAGCCCCGCTGACAGCGCACCACATCACAAACGTGGAGATGAATTGAACACAAAGCTGGACTGTTCCATCCAAGAGTTTATAAATTCGCTAAAACAAGTCTAAAACAACGCTAGAGGGAGAAGGGAGAGTACTTACCACGATGGAATTCGTCGGTGAACCAGCCTTGATCCAACAAAAATCAAGTATTTTGCCTCAAAAAATTGTTTGACGAACCAGAATTGGTGAAATTTCACCCCAATATATGGATTCGCCAAATTTTGTCTACGCCAGTGAATCTACGCCCAATTTCGTCACTAGGGAAGAAGGAAACAAAGGAAAGCTGAGTTCATGGGCCTCACAGGCAATAGGATGTCAAGTTAACAAAAGAAATAGGAACCCATTCGATGGAAGCCCGACGCCACAGGAGACAGTTGAATGCTAGTTTGCAAGAACCTCTAGGGGACAGGATTTGGTTGCCTATGGTCTGCCAAAACTTGGATTTTTTTTCTTCAAATTGGATATATTAAGCACATTCCAAATAAACTTAAAGGCAAAATTTATAAGACAGTAGGATGTAAAGTTAACAAAAGAAACAGGAACCCATCCGATGGAAGCCCGACGCCACAGGAAACAGTTGAATGCTAGTTTGCAAGAACCTCTAGGCCCTAGGGGACAGGATTTGGTTGCCTATGGTCTGCCAAAACTTGGATTTTTTTTTTCAAATTGAATATATTAAGCACGTTCCAAATAAATTTAAAAGCAAATTGTATAGGACAATTGTTAGACCTACAATATTTTATGGAGTGGAATGTTGGGCTCCAAAGAAAAGTCATAAATAAATTAAATGTAGCCAAAATTAGAATGCTAAGGTGGATTTGTGAGATAAATAGGAGATATAAGATTATGAATGAATATATTCATGAGAAATTAAAGGTAGCACTTTAAGGGAGAAACTCAAGGATTGTAGGTTGTGTTGGGATGGATACATGCAAACACGACCTATAGATATTCCAGTGAGAATATTAAAAAGGATACATGCAAATGATGCCAAGAGAGGAAGATGGAGACCTTAGAGAACTTGGATGGAGTTAATAAGAAAGAATATATTTTTGCTCTCTTATAAAAAGATGGCATAAAATAAACTAAAATGGAGGCATAAGATTTATGTTGCCGACTTCAAATTGTTGGAAAAATACGCTATTGGATTATGATTATGAAATCAGATATATTACAGGATAGAGGGAGTAGTTTTTTTTATTTTTTATTTATAAAAGAGAGTAGTTTTCTATGGGGTTAGCAATTAGCATAGATCGCAAGGCCTTCTTTTTTCAACATTGATGTACGATTAAGAGTGACTTCGGTTTAAGGCGCATACTGTGAGTAATATATACAAAAAAGACATTATGGGTGACGATGTATGTTACTCATTGGCAAGCTTATGGATGTTTACATTGCCCGTACTTTATGCTTAATGTTACATGACCATAGATGTAAGAGTTCCATTTTCATGAGCGGGCTCACACGCTTTTGCATGAGCCGATATGATCTTGGCCATTGGATTTTGATCAGGTGGCAGCCATTATGGCTAGCAGTGCCACCTTGTGCAGTGTCGATCTCAATCGGATGGCCCAAATTGTCTTGGCTCATGCAGACGCACACGAGTGCACCTACTTGGTTACCCAATGCCCTACACAAAAATATTTAAGGTAGAGCAATTCGGAGCATGAGAAATAGAGTTGGGGAAATAAGATAGCTCATAAGTCTCGACCAAGAATAGAAGAAGATAACGTTGACGACTATATGAAAGTTTAGTGGGTATAATCTGTGATTAAAAAATGATATATTAAACTATTAATGAAGGATGCTAATGATGTATTTGATATTATACTATACTTGGTACCATGGAATGCCTATCGCCGATATATTGGTATCGGGCCCTACCCGATACATCGATACCACATAATATCGATTTTCAATTTTTTTTCAAATATCGCCAATATATCGGCAAATATCGGTTTCGGATTGATATATCGGCATTTTAAAAAAAAATGTTTTCAAAAAAAAAGTTCGAACATTTTTTTTTGAAAAAAGGGAAAAAAAGTTTGTTTTCCATCCTAATATACATATTTTGAAATCTATACTTTATCTAAATTAGTATAACTCATTTTAGAAGTTAGATTGTGAAAATATATGATAAAAACTAGTTTTCGACCACCGATATTTTTTCACACAATATCTCCAATATATCTCCGATATTTCGTCTCTTTGGCCGACCGATATTTTATCGATATCCGATACGACATTCCATGCTCGGTACCAGTCAAACACCTCTGGAGGGTGTCATGTCAAAGCATAAATACATTTTATAAAAGAATATGCTCTTTTTCTTTTCCTTGATAAAAGTGCTATCTAAATTAAAGTGTGCACGCTAAGGAGCCTTGTGGAGCTGTTTTTTACAAGGTCAAGCTGTGCTTGTTTCCAGCTAAAGCTAAGTCGAGCTCAGGCTAATTACTTCATAGACCAGAGCTTAAGCTCGTCTTGGTTTCATTTTCTATGTTACATGTTCTTTTAAGTTAAAACAATTACTAAATATATTCTCAAACATTATTTTAAAGTAAATTATGCCCCCTCCGTCCGGAATTATTATCTCCGTAAGGGTTTTTCAAAATGAACTAACTAATTATGGACGGAGGGATTAGTTACGTTGTGTATGAAAATACATAGAACATACCCTTAAGTTCAAGTGTACTTATGCAAGCCTAGATTAAGCTGGGTTGAGCTCAAGCTCGGTTGTAGAGCCTATATTTGAGGTTTGCATTTAGCTCATTCGGGCCCCAAGTCAATCTGGCTTGGCTCACTTAGATCCTAATGGGAGATAGCTGCAGGTATCCTCTGGGAACACGTTTTTAACTGATTGTCAATGGAGTATCACTACTATGGAGTTCACTCAATGTGGAAGTGGACATAGGTAGGTCTCCATGTTCATGTCTGACCTAGTTAGCTCAGGAAAGGGCAGACTTCTTCCATCCAAATTTGCCAGGGGAATGCAAACTAGCTAAAAGCTTATTTCCTTCCCAAAAAAAAACAGACATACACGAAAACCTGCCTTTCTTAATCATGGAATATATATAGACTAAATATATAGTTTAAAAACATGATAAAAGTTCTAAATCTACTTGTCTCGTTTCCGTATTCTCTCACTAGACATATTCTTTTGCTAAACCTCTCACTAAAATATGTTCTCTCGTAAAGGAATGCAAATCCTGTATAATGCATTGAACTAAAAGATGCTGTACTAGCTAGAATATATGTAGCTCGAATTGTCTTTGTTCAATGGACATCTCCCTTGTATCCTATATAATGCATTGAACTAAAAGATGCTGTACTAGCTAGAATATCTGTAGTCCGAATTGTCTTTGTTCAATGGACATGTCCCTTGCTTCTATCCCTTGCCGCCATCCTAAACATTTTATGCCCTTCTACATGTGGCATGCATTCTTGGCATAGTAAACGGTGAGAATAGTATTATCATCTATTCAAAAAACATATTGCTTTTGCACTGATTTATGTTCTCCAAACGCCCACAGGCTGCCCCACACGCAAAGGCTCATACCAAAGGGACAAGAAACTATCAACTTAATTTCTTCTTGAAAAGAAAGTATTATAATGGTCAAATCCAGGAATGTGATGGCTTCAACTTCTCATGTATATAATGTAGTTCAGCATTGTATAGATACATATTCCCATGATTGAACAAAATCATTGGTCCAGACCTTGTCTGTAGGCGTCTAAACACTTCTTCGCCTGCAAACAAAAATTTGTCCAGCTCCAAATTATTTATTCTTTTTTTTTATGTCACCAAATTATTTATTTTTCACTTCTTTGTACTAGAACAATAAGTTAGACAGAAGTTAATATATTGGGATACCATGTGGGCAACGGCTGAATAAGGGAGAGCTCTAACTCATTCAAGTACACACAATACAAAGCTAACATTGTGCTATATTTTTGCTTGCTTGGTAACATGGGCCATGCAAGTTATGCCTCCGGTCAGCCCGGCAGTTGCAGGAGAAGTGAATAAAATATTATCTTAGCAGTTTGAGGCTAAGGGTAGTTTCGTATTTTAGAATGCCTATGTACTCTTATAAATTATGAGGTACTTTTAACACATGTCATAGGATTCATACAATTAGGTTGTTAAATAGTGCCAATATTTCGTAACTTTGGTAAATAAGAGGAACCACCTGAAGTGAACTTGTGACGATCAGAGTCCAATTACGTTTGCTGTTCAACTAGGAAAAAAATTAGAGGTTCTCCTTATCGAAAGTCCAACACATCTTCAGTAATATATATACTGATAATCTTTTTCTTCTAACCCTACAATTTTGTAAGGCTGATCCTTGCTATCTGTTTATCTTTATAGATTAAAAAAAATAAAATAATGTCACTTTTTTTGAAAGAAAATAATGTTATTCTAGACTTTTGTGCATTGAAACTGTCAATTGCCCCTATCAAAAGCTCATTTTCAGTAATTACCAAAAAAGAACTCATTTTTAGTTCTTATATTGGTCAAAGGATATTGTTGTCTTATTGTTAAAATAGTAGAAATATTGACCATATTATTAGGAAAAAGTTTAAATAAGATCGCTCTCATATAATTTATACGAAACCAATTCTATCCGTAGCCGTTGAAACTTGATATGACGGTTACAAACAGCTACATAGAACTCATCTATACTTTGATGTGACACACTCACCTACTCACTGATTTAATATCCACGTTCAGATCGGTAACCAACGGCCGAAAAGATTAATCTCATGCTCCTTACATGAGAGCGGTCTCATGTAAACCGTCCTCGTATTATTATTAAAATACCTTGTTCCTGGAACTCCTCTTTGTGGATGCATTGAGGTGTGGTGGTGATGCTAGGAGTAGATATTATGGCGTGCCTACTACGATGTTTGGCCTATATATAAGGATTTATGTTTTGGGCGAGTAAATAATAACGATTTAATTGGAAAAAAACATTGCAAGGACACTTTTGGCAAGCAATTAACTTCCAGAGGAAGGTCAAGTGTTGACTTTGACTACCATGGTTGATGGTAGTATGATATAAACTGCAACAATTGTCTCATGCAAGACGATTGAGGCCCCATTTTGCCTGGATATCCATCTTGATTCCGTCTGATTGCATCATTTTGACTGGGATTGAACCTAGGACCTCATCCCTTGACGGTCAGAGGTCCAAACCACCTCTCGAGTGGGTGGATTGGCCACAATTCCTATTTTCATTAAACAGTTTTGTATAAGTTTGCCTTGTTAAGGCCACTTTGAATGGAAATATAGTCACTACAAAATGGATAAACTTATAATGAAAATGCTAGATATGCTCGCCTACAGATTAACACTTGCCAAACGCTCACTCTGATGACCAAATGGGGCCAGGTTTGGAATTGTGCCACATGTAGGACCCACTCATCATTCTCCTCATGCCTACATGTGAGCATAAGTATTGCTAGGCAATGAGTCATGTGAAACTTTAAAAACCTTTTTTTTAGCATAGAAACTTTAGAAACTGCTAATGGACCATTTCCCGTATTCTTGATAGGAAAACGATATTTATAGATCAGATTTTCTATACATTTTCATACACAACTGATGTGTATGAAAATGTGTAGGAAACTATCACTGTCCTTCTTGATATCTCCAGAGTTAAATTCCAAATATGTTCAACATTTCTCACCACCGAAATGTTGGAAAAGTTTAGATGGAGTACTGTTGGCCGAAATCTGAAGGCACTAGCAAGGATCTAATTAATATGTGTGATTCTGAAAGTTCATATCATATATATGAATAATATTGAACCTGGACTCTGTTAAAATATATATAAATAATATTGAACGTGGACACCTGAACAGTTCAAGACATCATGTTTACTAATTAAACAGTAGACAATAGTTTTCACAGGGAAAGGTTCAAAACCAAAAACTACATTTCCCCATGCATGATCTTTTCAATATTTGCTTTCACTATTGTTTTGCATAGTTATCCCGCCAATTTTCATTCATGTGGGGGATTGTTAAAGTGGGCATTAGATTAAATGGGTTAAGCCCATATTATTTATATGGGTCAATCCCATATGGTAGAGAGAAAGTCCAAGCCCACTTTGTATTGAATGAGAATTACTCATGTGAATTAGTTGAAGGAGTGAATAGTCCCACATCGCCTAGAAGAATGTGATATTGTTGGTATGTAAGGCACAAGTTTGGCCTTTCAAGTTAGGCTTTTAGGCCAACCCACTTTTACGGGAGAGAGACATATTGGACTCATGCATCTAGGTGAGCTAACCCACGTGCGCGCCTTCTGTCCAACCGGCTGGGTCAGGTTGGGTTGAGTCAACAAGATAATTATTTTTTGGGACATTCATTTGAGATGGTTTTCTCTTAACTCAACTTCATCCGGTTTATTTTCACTAAAGAATGTGTCCATTAACGGATGGACGCATCCGTTTGAACGGGAAAAAGAGTGGGTGTCTTCAACGGGATTTTCTATAAAATCAGGGAAAATAATTTCTACAAAATATAGAATTATGGATTTTCTATTTTCTGTAAGACCATACATACTGTGGTTCGCTGCATGTATTGTGTTAGAGGTGCTCCTACAGTATGTCGTTGATCATTTTATCCTGAGAGGCAGACGCCCTAGAGTCCTAATCACCGTTAAGGAGGGCAAATTCTGTCTTAAGGACAGAGTGATTTGTTTGATTCGATCATCAAAACTTTGACTAAGAATTTTCATCATCATATTTGCAAAGGTATGAAGAATAAAAGTAAGAACAACAAACTCGAATGAATTAGTATGTTTAATATATTTAAATATAAATACGATTTAATTAGTCTACTTGATCAATTTAAATCTGAATAATCTGAAAATGGTCAATTTTTTTTTTAAGTTTTTCCCCTCTAATTGCTGAGCATCTTATGTTGTTAGACTCCACGCGGTTGGGGGCTGCTGTGGAGTTGCCATTATCCCGCTTCAAAAATTGCATTTGCTAAATAGTAGGTTCTTCTTAGTTTATCAGGATGTAAATGGGATCTGAAAACTCTGGGCATATAGGCGACCTGCCATGGAAGTAAAGCTAGCTTATTCTCTCTTCTGCTTTCCAGTGACGTATAAATGTAAGGTTGTATGGGCATAGCTGTGGCTAACCATGAGACATGTACGCATTGTTCTCGGGGATATATACAACTCATATAAGCAACAAATTAAGTCTAATAACAGCGCGCATGACCACTGTAAGCAAGGGATGTATACATTGCGTGAAGACATTGAGGATAGCACATTAGATGAAATACATTTATGTGGTTCTATCTATTTTCTCACTTCCTGGTACGAAAAAACTACTTCACTCTACCTGGAGTGGGCGCCTCACTCTTTGACTGTGATATTTATATCCTTGTATACTGAAATATGAACCTATGAGATATAGCATTGAAAATTTGGCCTTCTATTGAAATGCTTGTTGAGAGTTTGACATTGCTAAAATTTGGGTGTATCAAGAAAAGAAAAATGTAGCCATCCTTCCGGTTTAATGCCCTACTAGACATGCCATTGTGAGAGTAGTAATGGTGCTCAACAAGGATGCTGTTTTCATATACTTTGCAAATGTGTTATTTGCCCTCAAAGTGACCCAAACAAGAAGAAAGATGCTCAAGGGACTTTATGGCTTTTCTTCCAAGTTCAGATTATATATTATTGTTCATTAGTGTATAAATACATTTTCCCCTCTCCTTCTAGTCCCATAATAAGGACTCAGACATGTTATCAGAATAACACTAATCATAATCCTCCCTCGCAGCATTTGAGAATGAGTCAAATTTATTGGCCTCTAAGACCCATAGCATTTCAAGCCTCCAATTACCCTGCACATGCACGTTGATGAGGACCTATTGGCCTGTAGAGCAAATCTAGTTATTTAATTCTGGATCCGTAAATTTTCAAATGTAGGCAAGTTTTTTTGGACGGAGGGAGTAATAAAAAACTTATTCCCCGTGATGCAGGGTCGAGATCTTGTCCGTAAACCTTTGAACACTTCTACACCTGCAGACAAAAATCAGTCAAAACATAATGCAAAATACAAAAATCAGTCAAAACATAACAACCATTATAAAAGCCATATTCGAGTCCCTATATTGAAATATGCTATAATCAAGTGCTGAATATTAGCTTGAGAACCTTAAATTCATTATGTGCACACCTTTGTCTTTGGCCTTTTACGAACAGCATATGCAAAGCCAACATTGTTGACCTTGGATTGTCCGATTGCAATTTTCCTACTGGCCATTAATACTGTGCTTAATCCGCAGGAGATGTAGATAGAAAGACTATCTTAGAAGTATAAGACAAACGGTAGTTTCATCTTTGTCAAAGTGTTGTGAATTGTGACTTGTGAGGTTATTTATGAAGTTAAGAGAATGTAAAAGTGTGGTCTTGATGCATCTTGATCTGAACAATCATTCATATGAAGTTTATAATTTTTTATGTCAATGATTTGGGCACCACCAACTTGGTTATTTAAGAAAAATGGTACAAGAATTTATGATTTTTTAACACCAAAACAAGTGAACATTTGACCATCAAGTGTGTAAGATATGATTCTAAACAATTTTGCTAAAAGTGCAATAAAAAAATAAATGCTCACATGTTTCCAAGGCTCGATGGCAAAGAATACATTGATTGGCGGCGGAAATGCCTCTTCTTTGAAGATAATCGCATGTCATTAACCCATTGGAGAGAGCCAAACAAGAGATAAAAGGTTGACGATTGATTCTTTTTTTATGTTTTACAAGCTTCTATCATGCAACATAGGGATAAGGTTGCTGGAAGAAGTTCCAAACACTTTTGTAAGAAAAATAACCCGAGGGAGAGGCGCAAGCAACAAAATCCTCATCATCAGTAAGTTCTGGCAGTTTGTCTTCTATGATATGAATAATAGTCTGGTAAAAAATTAAAGAGCCTTCAAAGATCGATCCAACGTCCACCCTCAATAGAATTAGCAATAGTATCAAATAAGAACCCGCCAACTGATCTTTGTTACCAAATTTCAAGTTTAAAGGGAGATGACCAATTCACGGATCAGTCCACATTACATTGTTCTTTTTAGTTAAGACAATTACTAAATATATTCCCAAACATTATTTTAAAGTAAATTATGCTCCCTCCGTCTGGAATTATTATCTCCTCAAAATGAACTAACTAATTATGAACGGAGGGAGTAGTTACGTTGTGTATGAAAATACATAGAACATACCCTTAAGCTCAAGTGTACTTATGCAAGCCTAGATTAAGCTGGGTTGAGCTCAAGCTGGGTTGTAGAGCCTATATTTGAGGTTTGCATTTAGCTCATTCGGGCCCCAAGTCAAGCTGGCTTGGCTCACTTAGATCCTAATGGGAGATAGCTGCAGGTATCATCCAGGCACACGTTTTTAACTGAGTGTCAGTGGAGTATCACTGCTATGGAGTTCACTCAATGTGGAAATGGACATGTATAGGTAGGTCTCCATGTTCATGTCTGACCTAGTTAGCTCAGGAAAGGGCAAACTTCTTCCATCCAAATTTGCCAGGGGAATGCAAACTAGCTAAAAGCTTATTTCCTTTCCAAAAAAAGCAGACATACAACGAAAACCTACCTTTCTTAATCATGGAATATAGACAAAATATATACACATATAAAAGTTTTAAATCTAATTGTGTCTCGTTTCCGTATTCTCTCACTAGACATATTCTTTTGCTAAACCTCTCACTAAAATATGTTCTCTCGTAATGGAATGCAAATCCTGTATAATGCATTGAACTAAAAGATGCTGTACTAGCTAGAATATCTGTAGCCCGAATTGTCTTTGTTCAATGGACATGTCCCTTGTATCCTGTATAATGCATTGAACTAAAAGATGCTGTACTAGCTAGAATATCTGTAGTCCGAATTGTCTTTGTTCAATGGACATGTCCCTTGCTTCTATCCCTTGCCGCCATCCTATACATTTTATGCCCTTCTACATGTGGCATGCATTCTTTGCATAGTAAACGGTGAGAATAATATTATCATCTATTCAAAAAACATAGTGCTTTTAAACTGATTTATGTTCTCCAAACGCCCTCAAGCTGCCCCACACGCAAAGGCTCATACCAAAGGGACAAGAAACTATCAACTTTCTTCTTGAAAAGAAAGTATTATAATGGTCAAATCCAGGAATGTGATGGCTTCAACTTCTCATGTATATAATGTAGTTCAGCATTGTATAGATACATATTCCCATGATTGAACAAAATCATTGGTCCAGACCTTGTCTGTAGGCGTCTAAACGCTTCTTCGCCTGCAAACAAAAATTTGTCCAGCTCCAAATTATCCATTCTTTTTTTATGTCACCAAATTATTTATTCTTCACTTCTTTGTACTAGAACAATAAGTTAGACAGAAAAGATTGAAAACTCTAAAAAGGACATATCAGAGTTAATATATTGGGATACCATGTGAGCAACGGCCGAATATGGGAGAGCTCTAACTCATTCAAGTACACACAATACAAAGCTAACATTGTGCTATATTTTTGCTTGCTTGGTAACATGAGCCATGCAAGTTATTGCCTCCGGTCAGCCAGGCAGTTGCAGGAGAAGTGAATAAAATATTATCTTAGAAGTTTGAGGCTAAGGGTAGTTTCGTATTCTAGAATGTCTATGCACTCTTATAAAGTATGAGGTACTTTTAACACACGTCATAGGATTCATACAATTAGGTTGTTAAATATATATACTGATAATCTTTTTCTTCTAACCCTACAATTTTGTAAGGCTGATCCTTGCTATATGTTTATCTTTATAGATTGAAAAAATAAAATAATGTCACCTTTTTTGAAAGAAAATAATATTATTCTAGACTTTATGCATTGAAAGCCCCTATCAAAAGCTCATTTTCAGTAATTACCAAAAAAGAGCTCATTTTCAGTTCTTATATTGGTCAAAGGATATTGTTGTCTTATTGTTAAAACAGTGGTTATTTGGAAATACTGACCAAATTCTTATTAGAATTCCTGGTTCCTGGAATTCCTCTTTGTGGATGGATAGAAGTGTGATGGTGATGCTAGGAGTAGATATTATTGTAAGTAAATATGGGTTCTTTGTCCCATTTTACTTGTCTTGTTTGAGAGGAGTCGGCTCTCTCGTGCGCGTGTAGGCACGTGGAGTAGTTATGCTTCCGTGGGCCCGGTCCACACTAAATTGGAAGAGACACTGTAATCATCACCGATCCGGAAATCACTTATTTGGAATTAGCCGTTTTGGTACGACCAAAATGGAATTGTCAAATATGAGTCACCATCTTGGAAATTCTGTTGAGCAATTTCGGGAAACCGAAATTGGCATGATTTGTAACGGATTTATGCCTTATTAAGGGCAAGGGAGGGGACGCCCTCAATGCCATGGAAAAGGGCGACTTTTGGTTGCAATAATATTGAGTTTGGTGATCTTGATTTCGTTGGGTGAAAAAGCTAATTCGGGGAATATAGCTTTTCACAAGGTTCTACACTCGATCGGTGAAGGATTTGGTGTTCTCGGACATATTCAAATCTGTGGAGTGATTCGTAGGCACAAAGGCCGAAGGTTGGTGTTTCTAATTTCATGATCTTTGAGCTTTATTTGTTGATTTTAGGAAAAACCCAATTTTTGAGAACCCACATCAACCGGATTCAAATCCTAAATTCGCTTCCGTTGCGGCTCAATTACCCTTCAATTATGGCGTGCCTAGTACGATGTTTGGCCTCTATATAAGGATTTATGTTTTTGGCGAGCAAATAATAACGATTTAATTGGAAATAAACATTGCAAGGACACTTTTGGCAAGCAACTTCCATAGGAAGGTCAAGTGTAAACTTTGACTACCATGGTTAATGGTCGTTTGATAGAAACTGCAACAATTGTCTCATGCAAGACGATTGAGTCCCCATTTTGCCTGGATATCCATCTTGATTCCGTCTGATTGCATCATTTCCAAACCACCTCTCCAGGGGGTGGATTGGCCACTTCCTATTTTCACTAAACAGTTTGGTATAAGTTTGCCTTGTTAAGGCCACTTTGAATGGAAATATAGTCACTGCAAAATGGATAAACTTATGAAAATGCTAGATATGCTCGCCCACAGATTAACACTTGCCAAACGCTCACCCTGATGGCCAAATGGGGCCCACGTTGGACATTGTGACACGTGTAGGACCCACTCACCACTCTCCTCATGCCTACATGTGAGCCTAAACATTGATAGGCAATGAGTCCTATGTAAAACTTTAGAAACTTTTTTTTTTAGCATAGAAACTTTAGAAACTGCTCATGGACCATTTCCCATATTCTTGATATCTCCACAGTCAAATTCCAAGTCTGTTCAGCATTTCTCACCACCGAAATGTTGGAAAAGTTTAGATGGAGTACTGAATTAGTATGTTTAATATATTTAAATATAAATACGATTTAATTAGTCTACTTGATCAATTTAAATCTGAATAATCTGAAAATGGTCAATTTTTTTTTTAAGTTTTTCCCCTCTAATTGCTGAGCATCTTATGTTGTTAGACTCCACGCGGTTGGGGGCTGCTGTGGAGTTGCCATTATCCCGCTTCAAAAATTGCATTTGCTAAATAGTAGGTTCTTCTTAGTTTATCAGGATGTAAATGGGATCTGAAAACTCTGGGCATATAGGCGACCTGCCATGGAAGTAAAGCTAGCTTATTCTCTCTTCTGCTTTCCAGTGACATATAAATGTAAGGTTGTATGGGCATAGCTGTGGCTAACCATGAGACATGTACGCATTGTTCTCGGGGATATATACAACTCATATAAGCAACAAATTAAGTCTAATAACAGCGCGCATGACCACTGTAAGCAAGGGATGTATACATTGCGTGAAGACATTGAGGATAGCACATTAGATGAAATACATTTATGTGGTTCTATCTATTTTCTCACTTCCTGGTACGAAAAAACTACTTCACTCTACCTGGAGTGGGCGCCTCACTCTTTGACTGTGATATTTATATCCTTGTATACTGAAATATGAACCTATGAGATAGCATTGAAAATTTGGTCTTCTATTGAAATGCTTGTTGAGAGTTTGACATTGCTAAAATTTGGGTGTATCAAGAAAAGAAAAATGTAGCCATCCTGCCGGTTTAATGACCTACTAGACATGCCATCGTGAGAGTAGTAATGGTGCTCAACAAGGATGCTGTTTTCATATACTTTGCAAATGTGTTATTTGCCCTCAAAGTGACCCAAACAAGAAGAAAGATGCTCAAGGGACTTTATGGCTTTTCTTCCAAGTTCAGATTATATATTATTGTTCATTAGTGTATAAATACATTTCCCCCTCTCCTTCTAGTCCCATAATAAGGACTCAGACATGTTATCAGAATAACACTAATCATAATGCTCCCTCGCAGCATTTGAGAATGAGTAAAATTTATTGGCCTCTAGGACCCATAGCATTTCAAGCCTCCAATTACCCTGCACATGCACGTTGATGAGGACCTATTGGCCTGTAGAGCAAATCTAGTTATTTAATTATGGATCCGTAAATTTTCAAATGTAGACAAGTTTTTTTGGACGGAGGGAGTAATAAAAAACTTATTCCCGTGATGCAGGGTCGAGATCTTGTCCGTAGACCTTTGAACACTTCTACACCTGCAAAGAAAAATATGCCGACCTCAAAATTATTCTCTCCACTTCTGTCTACTTAAACAATAAACTAGTCAGAACATATCACAAAAATCAGTCAAAACATAACAACCATTATAAAAGCCATATTCGAGTCCCTATATTTTTTCCCTATATTGGAATATGCTATGATCAAGTACCGAATAATAGCTCGAGAACCTTAAATTCATTATGTGCACACCTTTGTCTTTGGCCTTTTACGAACGGCATATGCAAAGCCAACATTGTTGACCTTGGATTGTCCGATTGTAATTTTCCTTCTGGCCAATAATACTCTGCTTAACCCGCGGGAGATGTAGATAGAAAGACTCTCTTAGAAGTATAAGACAAACGGTAGTTTCATCCTTATCAAAGTGTTGTAATTGTAAGTAAATATGGGTTCTTGTCCCATTTTACTTGTCGTGATTGAGAGGAGTCGGCTCTCTCGTGCAAGTGTAGGCATGTGGAGTAGTTAGGCTTCCGTGGGCCCAGTTCACACTAAATTGGAAGAGACACTGTAATCATCACCGATCCGGAAATCACTTATTTAGAATTAGCTATTTTGGTACGACCAAAATGGAATTGTCAAATAAGAGTCACCATATTGGAAATCAGTTATGGGAGAGACGTTGAGCCAATTTCGGGAAACTGAAATTGGCATGATTTTTGTAACTGAAAATGCTGCCTTTTTAAAGGAAATGGAGGGGACGCCCTCCATGCCAATGAAAAGCTTCTTTTGGTTTGAAATTGCATTGCTCTCTCTAGATTTGGTGATCTTGATTTCATTGGGTGAAAAAGCTAATTCGGGGAATATAGCTTTTCACGACGTTCTACACTCGATCGGTGAAGGATTTGGTGTTCTCGGACATATTCTTATCCGTGGAGTGATTCGTAGGCACAAAGGCCGAAGGTTAGTGATTTTAATTTGATAATCTTTAAGTTATATTTGTTGTTTGAAGGAAAAACCCAATTTTTGAGAACCCACATCAAACGGATAAAAATCTTAAAATTCGCTTCCGCTGCGGCCCGATTACCCTTCATTGGTATCGGAGCCATGGATCCGTTGTGGTGTGAGAGTTCCAAGAGATTCGTGGGTTTTTTCCTCGCGGTTTTGCCGACTGAAAATCTCGAATTTACAGTCGCGATCGATCGGCATCAAGAGCGATCGATCGCTCGAAGGTAAAATCGGAGAAGACGACTGGTCACGATCGATCGGCTTCGATCGGCATCGATCGTTAAGTCTCTTGAAAAGGGAAAACGATCGATCGCCATCGTTCGGCTTCGATCGGCATCGATTGTTAAGTCTCTTGAAAAGGGAAAACGATCGATCGTTATCGTTCGGCTTCGATCGGCATCCGATCGATCGCCATCGTTCGGCATCGATCGTTGAGTTGCTTTGAAAGAGGGAAACGATCGATCGGCACGAATTGCGATCGATCGCATCTACTGTAAGTTGTGCAAAATCAACAACGGAAAGCTGCGATCGATCGGAGAAATTGATGTGATCGATCGTATTGCGATCGATCGGGTATTTGATGCGATCGATCGGCGGGATAAAATTTGAAAAACTAATTAATATTGAAGCAGTATTTGTGCCACTTGATTATATAATTGTTGATAGTAATTAGTGATTCAAACTGTGCTATTTTTTACACTGATTGTCCTGTTCCATTGATAGTAGATTTTTATCTCCAATTTGATTGAAACATTTGCTGATTTCATAAAAGTTGCAATGGCTTCCCGTATGGTCTCCAGTGAGTTGGCAAAGACTGAGAAGTTGAATGCCACCAATTTTGTTACCTGGAAGAGGCGCATCCGTCACATTCTGTTCCTTGATGACTTGGGTCATGTGCTAGACCAAGTTGTTGAACCTACGGGTGAACAGAGTACTGCTGCTCAAAAGAGAGAGTACGAGAAGTTCAAGATGGAGGATGCACGAGCAAGGACCACGATGCTTACCTTTATGGAGCCTACGATGGAGTTGCTTTTTGAGAAGCACAAAACGGCCAAAGAAATGTATGAGGCTATTGAGAGGAGGTATGGAGAGCATACTAAGGCACACATCAGGTTGCTCCACACTCGCTATACCAACATGAGGATGGAGGAGGGCAAGAATGTGCTTGAGCACATAAATACCATGACTATTATTACTAGTGAATTGGAGATGCTTGGAGATCCAATTTCATTGGGGGTCCAAGTGTCTACGATACTCACTAGTCTCCCTCCATCATGGGAAGCAGTTGTGGTGGCGTTGAACCTGAGTGACAAGAAACTCACTCTCGATGACCTTACTGCCAAGCTGGGCTTGGAGCAGGAAAGGAGATAGCATATGAGAGCCTCTAATGCATCTGCCAACCTTGCTCACCATGTCGGCTCTAAGAAAGGTGGGTCCTATGCTGGCACTTCAAAGAAGAACTTCAAAAGGAAAGGAAAGAAGCCTCAATTCCAGGGTGGAGACAAGGCCAAAAACAAGAAGAAGGGAGCCTGCTTTACATGTGGCCAAATGTGTCACTTTAGCAGGAACTGTCCTAATGGCTCCCAGGGCAATGAGAAAAAGAAACAGCAGGGTGGAGGAAAGGACATAGTTTGTATAATTTCTGAGGCACTGATTGTGAACACTAACACTAGAGGTTGGTGGCTTGACTCGGCTGCAACCCGTCATGTGGCTATGGCAAAGGAGTCTTTTGCTGAGATAAAAGAAATTAGTCCCGGAGAGCACAAGATCTACATGGGGAATAACACCTATTGTGACGTGCTGGGGATTGGCTCTGTTTGTGTTCCTCTCTTAGGAGGAAACACTCTGGTCCTCACAGATGTCTTGTATGCACGCACTATTCGTAGGAATCTGATTTCAATCCCTCTTCTGACACAAAAGGGATTTGAAGTCAGGTTCAAGGGTGGCAAGGGAACTGTGGGGCAGAAGAATAATATTTTATTTACTGCTTCTTTAGTGGATGGTTTATTCAAACTTGATGTATCCAATGACTTTGCTAATAATGAAATGATTGATTCTAAGTATGCTGCTTGTGTTGCTGTTGATAATGCATTGTTGTGACATTTACGCCTTTGTCATGTGAATGTGACAAAATTACACCGAATGTCGGGTAGTGGGTTACTACCTAAAATAAGTGATAATTTGCGCATGTGTGAGGATTGCCTATCTGGCAAAATGACTAGGCTACCTTTTCCGAAAGGACAGCGAGCAATTGACCTTTTAGAGGTCATTCACTCAGATATTTGTGGGCCTATAAACGTCAAGACTCAAAGGGGAATGATGTATTTTATTAAGTTTATAGATGACTATTTTAGATATGGTTATGTGTACTTGTTGTCGAGAAAGTCCGATGCCTTAGAAAAATTCAAGGAATTTAAGGCTGAGGTTGAAAACCAATTAGGACGGAAGATTAAAGTTCTGAGAACAGACAGAGGTGGTGAGTACACATCTGATTTGTTCAAGGACTATTGTACAAACCAAGGAATAGTGCATCAGTATACTTTACCGTATACCCCTCAACAGAATGGAGTTGCTGAAAGACGTAATAGGACTTTGATGGACATGGTAAGGTCTATGTTAAACCACTCTGAACTCGGAACGCAGTTTTGGGGTGAAGCACTAGACACCGCTGTTTATGTACTAAATCGAATACCATCTAAGTCGATCAAATTGACCCCTTATGAGTTATGGACGGGAAGACGTCCAAACTTTTCGAACTTGAGAGTGTGGGGGTCAAAGGCCCATGTGAGGGTGCCTGATCAACTAAGAACTAAGTTGGATCCCAAGACCATAAAATGTAATTTTATAGGTTATTGTGACCATTCAAAAGGGTATCGATTTGTAGTACACCTTGATGATGGGACAGTGGGGGTTATAGAGTCTAGAGATACTTATTTTCTTGAGGAAGATATAGACCTTAAAACTCCTAGTCAGAAAGTGGAACTCTTTGAAATTGAGAAAGAGAAAGTTGCTGTCACTAGTAATGAACGAGTGATAGGTAACACATCAAATGAGGATGTTGAAACTCGAACATCAAGATAGCGTAGACCTTCAATTTTGTTGAAGGATTACTATGCCATGCTTGGTGAAGATGAAATATCGGTAGATGACCCTGTACTTAATGATCCAGTCACATTTGAGCAGGCTATGAGTAGTCCAGATTCCAAGGAATGGCGGAAGGCTGTTCCAGAGGAAATGGATTCAATCTTGAAGAACAAAGTCTGGGAGATTGTTGACTTACCAGACGAACGAAAATCCATTGGGTGTAAGTGGATCTTCAAGAAGAAGCTCAAAGCTGATGGATCAATAGAGAAGTACAAAGCTAGACTTGTGGGAAAAGGTTTCACACAAGTAGAGGGCATAGACTTCAAGGAGACTTATTCTCCAGTGTCCAGGTTCATCTCAATCCGATGTTTGTTGGCAATTGTGTCATACTTAGATTTAGAGTTGCACCAGATGGATGTAAAGACTACCTTCCTAAATGGGGATTTAGAGGAGGAGATTTACATGGAACAACCCAAGGGGTTTGTTGTTTCCGGAGAGGAAACTAAAGTGTGCAAACTTATTAAATCATTGTATGGACTGAAACAATCGCCAAGACAATGGTATTTCACTTTTCACAAGGTGATAAGTGAATATGGCTTTGTAGCCAATGACTATGACCATTGTGTATACTCCTTTAGAGATGGGAGTAGATTTATGATATTGTCACTATATGTAGATGACATATTATTAATGGGGAATGACACTAGTATGATTCTCAGTCTTAAAGAATGGCTCAAGACCCAATTTGAAATGAAAGATATGGGTGAAGCATCTTACATCCTCGGGATGAAGATTGAGAGAGATAGAAAAGCGAGGAGGCTAAGTATATCTCAAGAATCGTACATTGAGAGTGTTTTGAAACGCTTTGACGTGATTGGTTGGAAAACCATAGATTCGCCCATTTATAAAGGGACAGTTTTGTCCGAAAGAATGGCACCTGCATCAGACGAGGAACGTCTGAAGATGCAATCTGTGCCTTATGCGCATGCTATTGGCAGCTTGATGTATGCCATGAACTGCACTCGACCTGATTTGGCTTTTGTAGTAAGCCTTGTGAGTCGATATCAGGCTAACCCAGGTATGCAACACTGGCAAGCTATTAAGCGGGTGTTCAGATACTTGCTGGGTACCAAGGATATGAAACTCACATATCAGGCTGAGAACCTGTCATTGGAAGGCTATAGTGATTCGGACTATGCCGGGTGTAAGGATGACAGAAAATCCACTGCCGGTTATGTTTTTATGCTTGGTGGCGGCGCCGTGGCATGGGCTAGTAAGAAGCAGAAATGCGTTACTAAGTCCACGATGGAAGCTGAGTTTGTTGCATGCAGTTTAGCAGCTTCCGAGGCAGTTTGGATTAAAGAGTTTCTAGCTAGGTTACAGCTAGAACAGTGGACTGATGCTCCTGTCCAAATTTATTGTGATAATTTGGCAACTGTGTCGACACTCCGTAGTGGGGAGGTCAGTTCAAGAGCTAAGCACATAGAGGTGCATTACTTTTATGTGTTTGACATGCTACAACGGGGAAAGTTGACAGTGAGTCATCTTCCTATGGTTGAGATGTTAGCTGATCCGTTAACGAAGGCCTTAACGACGGATCTATTTGTAAAACACGTTCATAGTTTTGGATTACGACAGGACTAGTGCACGAGTCACTGTGGATAGCAAATATGAACAAAGAACCCATAGTGGGGGATGTAAGTAAATATGGGTTCTTGTCCCATTTTACTTGTCTTGATTGAGAGGAGTCGGCTCTCTCGTGCAAGTGTAGGCATGTGGAGTAGTTAGGCTTCCGTGGGCCCGGTCCACACTAAATTGGAAGAGACACTGTAATCATCACTGATCCGGAAATCACTTATTTGGAATTAGCTATTTTGGTACGACCAAAATGGAATTGTCAAATAAGAGTCACCATATTGGAAATCAGTTATGGGAGAGACGTTGAGCCAATTTCGGGAAACTGAAATTGGCATGATTTTTGTAACTGAAAATGCTGCCTTTTTTAAAGGAAATGGAGGGGACGCCCTCCATGCTAATGAAAAGCTTCTTTCGGTTTGAAATTGCATTGCTCTCTCTAGATTTGGTGATCTTGATTTCATTGGGTGAAAAAGCTAATTCGGGGAATATAGCTTTTCACGACGTTCTACACTCGATCGGTGAAGGATTTGGTGTTCTCGGACATATTCTTATCCGTGGAGTGATTCGTAGGCACAAAGACCGAAGGTTAGTGATTCTAATTTGATAATCTTTAAGTTATATTTGTTGTTTGAAGGAAAAAACCCAATTTTTGAGAACCCACATCAAACGGATAAAAATCTTAAAATTCGCTTCCGCTGCGGCCCGATTACCCTTCAGTAATTGTGACTTGTGAGGTTATTTATGAAGTTAATATAATGTGAAAGGGTGGTCTTGATGCATCTAAATCTGAATAATCATTCATGTGAAGTTTATAATTTTTTATGTCAAATGATTTGGGCACCACCAACTTGGTTCTTTAAGAAAAATGGTACGAAAATTTATGATTTTTGAACGCCAAAACAAGTGAACATGTGACCATCAGAGTTAACCATGTTTGCATATCAAAAAAAAAAGAAAGAAAAGAGATGATTGTAGGAGTAAAATAAGATGGCGAGCCGCGTGCCTATTACAAAGTTTGAAAAGAGAAATAGTCTTTTCCTTGCAACATTATGCAGAGGATTTTATTGGAATACGAAGTCCAAGCATAGACTAACTTGGTTGCAATGGTTATTTCGTAATAGAGGAAAATTTCATTGCAAGGATTGTCCTGATCAAGGGAGGATGTAAAGTGCTTTACGCAAGAGGATTTAAATGCTTAAACTTGTGAAAGTGCACACAGCTCACCATCCACAAACACTTGCAAGGCACTCACCTTCATGGCGCATGGACGCTCATATGGGCACGGGCGTGCGCACCTCCGCCAAGTTACGGGCCCTACACCGTCTTTGTGGGAAAATGTTGGATTTTGAGGGAGGCAATGAATCTAAATGTGAAAACATAGAATTGACCGTGGACCATTTCCAATGTACAAAGTCTCTAGTCAAATTGCAACTCCATTCAGCATTTGTCCTCATCAAAATGTCGAAGAAGTCTTAGATGCAGTCTTAGTGAGGTCTGAATGCAGTCACTAATAATAGAAACTAGAGCCAGCAGTGGTTCTACTGGAGCCGTGCCCTGTTTCTCTTTGATTCCACTATGATGGAGACAGTTGCACCTCAGTCCACGACTGCGAGGGCTCCTCAAGATATACTCACCTTTTCCCCTAATGTGCCATCCACACAAGTTTACCGGTTGAGGAACCAGCCCATTACAATAAATTTTGAATGTTTATACAACCCAATTACAAGGGAAAGGTTTATTAAACTAAAAAACAATAATAGAAGAGCAGTAGTGGAACTCAACTTGAAAAAAGACTATCCAACTTGAAAGTTTACCGGTTGAGTTCTAAATGTCTAATATTTGATGAAGGAATTCACGCAGCCATTTTCTTTTGGCACGAATGAGTTCATGTAGCCTGACTTAGAAAAAAACTGTTAAAATAATTTTTTTTATTATCAAATAGCTAGATACTCACTCCGTCCAATAGTACTTGTCTGCATTAGAAAACCAAAGTGAAATTTCATTTTGGTTTTCTAATGCAGACAGGTAATATTGGACGGAGGTAGCGGACGCAGGATTTTCAGGGACGGGGTCGGGTCATTTTTAGATGGGTCAAGTAATGGAATTAAGCCAATTTCTAACCCAAGTAACTAACCCGTGTACTAATATATATGTGGGATGTAGTGAAATGGATGGAACCATGGATGTATTACTCGTAAGTCCACCCCTGGACGGAGGGAATATCTAATCTGAAAATGTGAACTGTAAGCCAAAAACCTACAAGTTGATGTTAATTGTGGACTCGTCTCAAAAGAAATGTTGACTGCAGACGAAATAGTCTGGAGTCCATGCACACATATTTGGCTGCATTTAACTTGGCCTATTCAAAACGTGTACTTTGTTATAAGACAAAGCAAAGCAAAAGAAAAAGGCATGTCTCAATGTGTATCACAAGTATCCCAGCATGATTCGTTTTACAAGCAGACTCAGTTTTCATTTTTATTTCGTTCAAGTGTTGGTAGTGGCAGAAACAAATATAATACTAGCAATGAGAAAAAAAAAGGTCGCATTAGCACAAGAACAACAGTCTAACAGGATATGCCTTAATATAGGAACATTTTCCTACAACAGTGATGTGTATGTCAATGAGTGAAAAACTGATACAACTAGGTGTATGTCTAAGAAAACTGATGTAGGGATATCACTGTCCCTTAATATAAGGAACATGCAGAAATGCAATTTGCATACGAGAAAGGAGGCACAACAAATAAGAATTCTATTTCATTGGTTAGAAAGTAGCAGGAATCAAGCTGCTAAATTTATAGGATTATATAACTGCAAATGGAGACAAACTTTAACAAACCGCCCGTAAATATCATTTCCATGTTAGAAGATTCTTAAATCCATCTTCTGCATGTGAAGTACAGTCTAATAATTGTGTTCGCAGAAGCTATGATATTTGTGTTAAATATGATCAATGGCTTTTCTTTCTAGCAAATGATTTATACATTATGGGTTTCCATGCCGTTTGGGGCGTGATTATTGTAAAAACATCCGGATTGGATTTTAGATATCTATTGTAGCATCCATGTGGATTTTTACATCCAGCTGAAATACGTCCTGAGGTGTTTCAACTGGATATATAAAATATCCAGATGCTATAGTGTAGCAAAACATCCAGCACGCCCCAAACGGCCTAAGTTGCAACAACTTATTTTGGGAAATAGCTAGTGAAAAACTAATTAACAACTTTCCTGTCAAGAGTTCCTTAATTCTAAAAAATGTTCCTTCCAGTTTTAAAAAAAATCCTTCCGATGGAAGAGATTGATCATCTCCTTTCATTCGACCGAAATTCGATTAATTTATTGTGTTCATCAATCACAATTAACTATTATTTATCTCAATTTTACTTCTAATTTTTCCTCAATCTATTGACAGAATGTAAACGTCAAATTATCGTCAAAGATATGGAAGTATAAAAGGATATAATGTTCTCCACGAAATGTGCTTTACGTTACAAACGCACAAAGTAAGAGCATGAGTTATGTATTATAAAAAAACGAGTTATGATTTTCGTTAATTTGTTGATATAGGATACTTTGTCCAATAACGATAGTAACATCTGGAAATTTGCAATGTCCCGTATTATATACTACATGGCGCAATTTAAGTGGCTGGGTTAACCATTCTACCGCTCTCTGTGGGTTCCACCATTCAATAAAAATCAATAAATTTTCCAAAATTTACTATTAATAAGGGACAAATTGGCATTTCATAATATAATACTACTTCAAAATTTGTTACTTCTATTTCTCACTCTAAATATTTTCGTAGTAACAAGTAAGTAAAGGGTATTATTAAGAAAAAAGTTTCTATGAGACATGGCGAGTGAGCCGGATCACTGAGACCCGGCCACCCCGCGGGGTGATTGAAAGCCACCTGCCCCCTGCTATGCTGGCTCAAGGCGCCTAGGCTCATGTGGACGCGCATGAGCCGTGTCTTGGATAAATGGGACTCCTCCTACTATTATTGTATTGTAAGTAATAAATAAAATACTTCTTCCCTGTCTATATATTTGTCTACATATTTGAGAATGAGTGAAATTTATTGAACGCAAGGTACAAAAGTCCTGGTGTTTCAAATGCTGACAAGTTTTATTGGACAGAGTCAGATTTTTTTTCCCGGGAGTATTTTTTTCACCTATAAAAAATCTTGCTTCCGCGAAGGAGTAATTTTCTGCCAAAAACAACCACTCGCAGCCGCAGGAACTCCCTGCACTGCGACACGCGCGCAGCCATCGGCGACTCGCAGATAAGCCCGACCCCAAACCTCATCCCATTTACTGATGGTTGGTTCGGCAAGACGCGAGATTAGTAATGGGAGCGGGAATCAGGCGAGACGCGTGGCGAGGCGGAGTGGAGGACCGGGGGGCAGAAGCGTAAAATTAGGGATGGGCCTGGCTGCTTGGGAAGCATCGATCCGAAAAGCTAGTGAATTTCACTCGCTTTTCGCCAATCCCACCCACTCTCTGCCGTACGCTAGTGGTGTGTGTAGGCCGCGGGCCATCTCATCCTCCACCACCACCCCCCCTCAGGCCATTCTCGTCAACTCCACACCTTAACATGTCTGCCCCTTATTGTTATTTCCTCTTCTCGGAGGGGTATTTGCGTAAATACAGTGATAACCATGGTGGGGCCCATAGGAGCGAAACATACGGGTAAACGGGGTAAGGTTTTTAATAGACAAACGGGTAAATCTTGAGGATGTTACTTTTCACCTCCCCCTTCACCAATGATTGATTACAAAAATACCCCATGGTTTATCCAGCCCACCCCCTTACACTATAGGTGGATGTCCACCGTCTGTATATCTTTGGGCAATGGATGTCTACTGTGGGGTGTGGGCTGGCTAAACCGTAGAGTGGTGAACTCCTCGTATACTCACTCTGTCCAAAGTTATTATTAATGTAAGCTTTTTCCAATGATTTGATTTTAGCTCATTTTGATAAAATCTATGCTAATAAGCACTCGGGACGGAGGAAGAATCAAAAATATTGTCCATGGCCAACTAGGGTCTAGGATGTCATATTTAGTAGGAGTGTGATTTTTCTGTTAACAAGCGCTTTAGTCCTATTAATTAGTTATTACTCTATTTGTCCCACATTCATTGTATGGATCGGAAATCCAAAAAGGAACTAAAAGTAGGAGTATTAGTTTTAACGAGCACTTTAGTCCTATTAATTAGTCTATCTATCCCACATTCATTGTATGGATGGGAAATCCAAAAAAGGAACTAAAAGTAGGAGTACTTCAGTTTTATTAGTTAAGATTCTCTTTGTCCCACACTAGTTGTTTGGATTGGAAATCCCAAAAAGAACTCAAAAACGTTCATTTGGGATGTCTAATCTAGATTAATGAAACACAGAGGGAGTAGACTAATAACGTACCCATCCTTGAAATGTTCAAAGAATCCAATCTAATAATACTTCACAATATTTTATGGCTTAACTAGCACTTTTGATAATCTTCTAGATGTGCAATATTGACTGGCATATTGCACTTGTACGGCGACAATAGTCTATTAATAGTTGGCATGTGCTGTATTATGACCATTGATTACATTATTAATTTTATTATTGAATTCTTGGGAAGGTATTTTGCTATCGTCACTCTGCATATTGCAAAATTGAGGGGGGCAAGCAAAGGGAGACTATTTTTATGGCGTGTCACTGTAGATATAGGTACATAATTAATGGACAATCCAACATGACCCACTAGCCTTCCTATTTCACACAGGACAACAAAATTTGTTGATTTAGGGGGCTGATACGGCCCTATATATCCCACCCTTTTTGGTCGGTGGCTTTCCGGTGGCATACTCAGTATCCTATTTCCCTATTCCACAATGAGCTCCACGATTGTAAGGTGTTGAAGTTATAAATAGGTTAACTCAATATATATAGGAGTGACTGCTTATAAAACTTCAACTTATTTGAAGGTGCATTATTTACTTACCTACATATTAGGCCTTTGTACTATAGGTGGGATCGTGAAGGAGAGAGCCTATTGCAGCTATTATGATGAAGGATGGGAAAATTAAGCAAACTTGACTTCGTAAAAGAGTTGGGGTCTCCAAACAAAGGACACCATCTTTTGTAAGACTTTTAAATATGTTGTTCTTTTATAAGACTTTTAATTAAGTTATTCATGTACTTTCACATTCACATTATAATTAGGCCGATCTACAGGTGTGGCAATCTTGAGGATGGGGCTGGGAAAAACCTACCCGACCCTATTGCAAAATAGGGTCAGGTGCGGGTTTAAAAACGCTACCCTATTTAAAATAGGGTTGGGTAGGGTAATTACCCGAATTACCTGCACAACTTGACCCTAATCTGATGTACCTATTATAAAATATTATAATATATTTAATATTAAATAATCTAATTTTTAAATATAATTTTATTTCTAAATTACCAAATATCTTATATTAACCTTATCTATATTAAAATTATAACACCTAAAAAATTGGTATGTTTACTATAACTGATATATGAAGTTTTGATTCTTGTTTTAGCTCTGTTTTGCAATTTGATGTTAAAGAACGCGATGAAAGCTTTCCAACACCACCGACTATGCACAAAATGGAACTCGGAGCAAGAAGATATGATCGATTGAATTTTTGGACACGATCGATCGACACAGTTCTGGAACCAAAAGTAAGGCCGACGCAATCGATCACCACGGGTGACGATCGATCGTATTTACTGTGATTTACGACCTTGGTGCGTGCGATCAATCACCACCAGAACGATTGATCATAAGTAATGTAATTTGACATAACGAGTGCAACGATCGATCCCCACCAAAACAATCAATCATAAGTACTGTAATTTGACATAACACGTACAACGATCAATCGCCAGCAGAACGATCGATCGTAAGTATTGTGATCGTACTTAAGGGAAGCAGCGATCGATAGCCTGTGGTCGCGATCGATCGCACCGTATAGACTCTAAAACGAAAGTTGCATTTTGTCATGAAGGGAAGGAGGCGAACGACGCGTAAAGGGAAGATTTTTGTAGAACAAAGAGTAAGATGGTTTTTTCCTAGTCTATTTTCTTTTCTTCTCATATATAAGTACTGATTCATTCATATCATAGTTATATATGTTGATTTGAATAGAACTTCATACACAATTAGTTCTATCATTTATATTGTTAAGTATATTCCTCAATGCATTCATGCTATGTCCTTAGATGTGAATACTATCCATTTTTGGTATCTATTAATCTAGTTGATGTCAAAAGTTCTGATCTTTGTCTAGTAGTCCTTTGATTTCATTGGTTCAAGTAGTTACAACTGTTGTTTTGATTTAATTGCCCTTATTCCAATGTGTTAGTACTTTATGTGCCGACAATCGGTAATAATTAATTCATAATTAATTCAAGAAAAATAAAAAAATATAAAATCAGTGGGTTTCGAAATAGACACATAAGCTAATATAATTAAAAATTTCAGAGTCTAAGTCTTACTGTACAAACTATGGGAGCAGTCGAAAGGGGACTGTTATGCAAGAGACAGTGTGTTGAAATCAGAGTGAAAACACTAATACATAAGTAATACTATATGATATTATATAAAATAAGTTAAAATAACAGTATTATTCATTACACTATTAAAGAAGGATTATCACAGTAAAGTTGGTTAAGTAAAAAAATTAATCATATGGGGTAAGTTTAAGTGAGCAAGTGAATCGAGATTTCTATTTTCAGACAAGCGTTTGTGTCAGTTTGAAAATCCACTTGGAAATCAAATCATCAAAGACTTATTCTTAAATCTTGACTTTGGATACATATATATTATAAACCCAATTATTTTCTGGACTATTCCTGTCTAGGGCTATGCATAAACATATGTGTGTTAAAAGTATTGGATGTTTGATCTATACTCCTATGGTGAGCTTTGTTATCATCTGAGATATGTGAATCTCCTTGTTATTCCTAAGAGTGAATCATATTTGGTTGAGAGACCTTGATGTTCTATTCATACTCCATAAGTGAGTCATTGTGGTAAGAGTTACCCTTATTCTTAGAAAAATTGAGACCTATATTGTTGATTAAATCATTGTCCAGTTTGATATTGACCTAATTCTCCACTAAGAGTTCTTTTTGAAAATCTCTCCGGGTGAAATCATAGTATACTCACAAGTCATTGCTAGATCCATGGTGATCTCTGATATTTATGAAACATGGTTTCCTTATTGGTCGAAGGGAGGCACATACGTACCTTTAGGCTGTATGATATTACGGAAGGTCTACAGTCTCCACCCATTGTGTTCATAAGCATTGATAGGGCCAGCATCCTAGATGCATGGGGGGTTCCAAAGGGAGAACCTCTAGGGTGATTTTGGTAAGTAGCCACATGGTTGGTATTCAACAAGCAGAAATTGAATCTCTTTGCACTTTAGATGCCTTGAGGTATTATGATTGTTTATCTTCTCTTTACACGTGTGATGTTCGGAGTCTTGTTATTTACTATTCTTTCCCTATACTTGCGAGTCGGGAACCATTGTTGACTCACCTTTCTTTTCAGGTAAATAGACCTTAGATTTAGTCCAGATGTCATTGAACATCAGTTGTTCATTTGTTATATTTCTCTTCATACTGCTTGATTCTTTTCAGTGGTTTTTTATATCATACTGAGTGTTTCTATGAAATACTCATACATCCTCTGATGCAGGCGCGAAAGATGAATGTGACAGGACGGTTGCAACAGCATGAACAGGACGGTTGCAACAGCATGAAGGTGTTGATGACGTCGAGGAGAGATTAGAGATTACTTTAGTATTATTCAGTTGTTTGATTTGATGCTCTATGATATTATAAGCTAATGTGTGCCAAAAACTTGGATTTATTTTGATTGACTTTGTTAAAGTTTATTGGCAATAATAAAGATTAAGTAGGTTCATTTCATAATTGTAATAATGTTGATAACTGTATTACACTGAATGTTGGGATGACCAATTATACATCATTTCGTTATGGCATAATTGGTTGTATTTTTTACTGTTCGGTCACGCGCCCGGGATCTCAGCCTCGAGATGTTACTATCTTTGAAGGCTTTCGCACTCCGATCGAGGTGTGAGATCCTGAGGCGTGACAAAAATGTAGTCAAATAAAGGTCAATTTTGACTTTTTAAATACTAGCTTAACAAATAAAAGTACTTATTTTTTAAAAAAATAAGTAGGTCGGGTCATGACCCGACCCGACCTGACTGAAGTAGGGTTAGGGTCGGCCATTCTCAACCCTACTCATGAATTGGGTCGGGTAGTTACCCGACCCTATTTAGGTAGGGTAAAACCCAACCCTATTTTACCACCCGACCTGATTCTCAGCCCTACTTGAGGATGCTTGATTGTGTGATTTCAAAAGCCAACCAAGGAAGAGAAAGATGTCCACCGGTGAATATAAATGACTGAAATTTACTTGAGAAAACATAGTTCGGAAAAGCACTCTATAAGATATTAAACACACTTTTTTTAATAAGAAGACCATTGTGCCAACACGTTTCAAGGCTACTAAACGCTCTTATTTTAAGGCGCCCACTTAATACCTTACTTATTAAGAGTCAACGGGAATGCTTATGGTGATGGATGTAGATAGGCAAATGAAGATGGCTTCAATTAACGTTTGACAAGGGAAACCATGCATTTCTACCATTGTTTGGACTTGGATTGCTATATAATCTATATTGTTATAGTGTTGCATGATGTTCTAAACCTTTAGAAAATTTTGAGAGCTTTTGAAGTTCTAAAAATTCATTTAAACTATTTTTTAATATTTTATGATGGAATTAGTTTAAATGGTATTGTTGAGCATCATACATATATGATTATTATTTAATTAATGTTCTTATATAGGTGATGTTGGTACGGAGTCCATGCTATTATGTAGTTTATATATATTGTCATGTAGAATATGATTATAGAAGGTTTATGTTGTATGCACTTTGTATATGGATGCAATTTCGATAAAGCAACTTGTTGTCTTTGTAAGAATTGTGTCTACCTAATAGAAGCTTGTTGGATAAGTAGTTTACGTTGTCAAAACACCTTGTGATAATTCCCACGACACTTGAGAAACTTTTTTTTATTCATAAAAAAGTAGGGTACATCTTGACAAGAAATACAAGAGCTTCAAGAGCCATAATCCCCACAACAATGAAAAGAAAAGAAGTACAACGATTCATGCATAATACTCGTCCAATAAACTTATCTCCCTTTCATCTTCTAGTTAAACACTTTTGAATAACACAACTCTTGCACTTCCGCTTCGCTGAATTGATTAGCTGAGTCTTAATCTTATTGACTCTCAAGCCTACGAGACTAGACAAGAAGCATAGAACGTTATTGCCTCTTGACGAACATGAGAAAGATGATTGGCCAATAAAGTCTCATGCAATGGAACATGAACACCACACCATAAATGAGTAAAATCCCAAAAAGGATTTCATCATCTTTGTAAAAGACAAACCGAAGGCCATCATAACGAGGTTTGAAATTAACAACGATCCTTTATTCCAATCTAAAAAACTAAGTTTTCCCCCGAGGAAAAATGGCTTCAACTTTTAGGAGGAGATCAGATAATGAGGAAGAATGAAGGGTGAAGAGAAGTTTTTTTTTTTTGTGGGGGGGGGGGGGGGGGGGGGAGAAGGGCGTTAAGGCCGGCGACTACCCAACCCCAACTTACACTTGTCAAAGCTTCAAACCTTGTCTCAAGGAAGAATGAGGGGTGAATAAGAAGCTGCAATAGAATGAATGTATGACACATGAAACATGGGGATATCCATGCCATGGAACAATTGAGATGCAATGATGTTGTAACTATAATTCTTTCACATTCATTACACGATAAACTACATTTTTTTAAAAGAAAATGGTTTTATAGTGTGCCCATGTACTTGGGTCCAATTCTCACTTCCCATGTGCATATATTTTGGGGTAAAGGAAAATTTTATTGAAAACCCCTAAAGGGAAAAATGAATATACAATGAAGAACATGAACAAACTAGTTGTTCCAAAAATTTTATAAGAAATTATAATGAAGCAAAATAAGATCTTTCAAAGTCATTGCTTCCGAAGACATCTGGACATTTGCCATAATTTTGGATGCAACTTGAATAGGAGAAGCTGATTTATCTTCAAAAATTCAGGAATTTCTCTCAAACCGGATATGAGAAATATAGGCATTGAATAAGAGCTTGAGGAGTTGGCCCGCTACTTTGTTGTTATTACAAAAATCCAAAAGCCAAGATAATTCTTGTTGAAAATTACCAACATAATGGTGAAGGTGGCAAGTGTGTAAGATATGCCTCTAAGTAATTTTGTTAAAAGAGCATTCAAAAAATAAATACTCACATGTTTCAAAGGCTTGGTGGCAAAGAACACATTGATTGGCGAGTGAAATGCCTCTTCTTTGAAGATAATCGCATGTCATTAACCCATTGAAGAGAGCCATACAAGAGATACAAGATTGACGATTGATTCTCTTTTTATGCATACAAGCTTCCACCATGCAACACAAGGAGAAGGTTGCTATGCAACACAAGGAGAAGATTGCTGGAAGAAGTTCCAAGCACTTTTGTAAGAAAAATAACATGAGGGAGAGGCCCAAGCAAGAAAATCCTCATCATCAGTAAATTCTGGCAATTTGTCTTCTATGAAATGAACAATAGGTTGGGCAGCAATTGTAGAGCCTTCAAAGATCTAACGTCCACCCTCAATAGAATCAGCAATAGTATCAAATAAGGACCCGCCAACTGATGCAATATCTATGTTACCATATTTCAAGTTTGAAGGGAGATGACCAATCCACGGATCCATCCACATTTTAGTAGAATGACCATTCTTGACATTGTAGAAGCAACTTTGTATGAACTTTGATCTAAGAGATCAAATTAATAACCAGGCGCTTGATGCATGAGGGGAGTGTAAGACGACCAAATAGATGTATTTTTCAAGTAAAAATATATATTTTTATTTATTAACATTATAACTTCTGAAAATTTTATTTTAATTACCTATCTATGCAAATATTTTTATCATGTATGATTAACATGAAAATAGAAAAAAGGCATGTAATGGACACGGAAAAAACATTATGGTTCTTTCTACAATTAAGTTATTTCTTGGGTGTGAAAATTCTATTTCAAGTAGGAAGCCAATAAAAACTTGAAAATAAAGGTAAAAAAATTTCTAGCGGCCAAAAGTATCTTCAGTGAAGGGGGTAGAAAAATGATCCCTTCAAATTATGCTTTTTCATGACTCATGTTACTATGCACCTTAGACCACATGCATAGGTGTATATTGCAGCAGAGCGGGCCATCAAATTTTGATCGTGGCACGTCAGGCAGGCATGAATCACTTTCCCGCACCCTCTATTAACTAACATACAACACGGATCTCGATCTGACAGTTTGTGATTCCTTGGCGTACATAGCCGCATTTGAGCCCTGACATATTTTAATATAGGGCAGGTTGGTTTGAATCACCCGCAATCCTTGCTATTAGCGCACGATGTCGGATCTCGATCTGACGACTCACGATGCATGAGCAGGTACACATGTTGAACCTTTTTTTTTCTTAATTGAAATGGTGAATATTTTTTGTTTGGGTCGATGAGTAAGATCAAAATATACTATCCACATTTTCTCCACTTCCTTTCTTATTTCCTTTTTACCCTCATCTTTTCGAGGATGATGTGAAGTGTCAAAACGGATTTTTTTTTATATACAAAGAATACATAACAAATCAAACTTTACAAGAACGCGAGAAGTATGTACAATTTCTGTGGGTGTCCAAACCAATATATAGTATACTGATTGAGTGCCAAGGCCATTTGATTCTGTTCTCTGTATGTGGTAGAAAGTGCTTACTCTGTGCTCAGACTTGAATCTTCCAATGTATTGGAGGTAGGATGTATGTACCAGGATCCCTTTGAAGATTGGCTATTTATGAGAGTGATGAGAGCTTTTAAGTCCAGTTTAATGTGTAATTTATCAATTTCAGGGTAAGAGGCAAGCTGAATGCCAAGGTAGCAACTGATTGCTTCTGCATGAAGAGCATTATAAGCTTGAATTTGAACAACATAAACCTCAATAAACATTCCTGATGAGTCCCTAATGATATCAGCAGCAGCAGTTTCTTTTGAAAGCGCCACCAAGATTTAGACAGTTGAAGGAATGAGATGGTGCTATCCATCGTAAGAATTTGTTCACAACATATGGAGTTTCAGATTTGACATTACCTCATATATAGGATATCTGAGATTTTTCCACATTACCTGGCCAATGAGGCCGAGATAATAAATAAGCTGATGGATGCTGGTTTGATCATACACACTCCTTGTTATCATGGTGCAATATTATATCTCAATTCAACGGCTCACAATGCTCGTGCACCATGCGCCTTCTCAGTGTACATGTTAACTCTTTTTTTTGTTATTTTTAATTTAACTACTAAATATTTTCTGGGATGAAATATTTAACATTTTCTCCATTTCCTATTACCTTTTATCCTCATCTATTCTAGGATGAAATAAAAATAAAGAGAAAAAACGGATTTCAATCCGACGCCTAGTATTAGTATGGAGGAAGATTAAAAATATGGTATCCACACTTTCTCCATTTCCTTTCTTATTGCCTTGTACCCTCATCTGTTCGAAGATGAAATCAAGCACGAAAATGTATTTCAATCCGACGCCAAGCATTAATACGGAGGAAGATCAAAATATGATATCCACATTTTCTCCATCTCCTTTCTTATGGCATTTTATCCTCATCTGTTCCAGGACAAAATAAAGTATTCCAAACCAAATTTTAATTGTTTGGGGCTTGATTAAAAGTAAAACATTTATAGTGGATATTTTGCTACACTGTAGCATTTATGTTTTTTCCATATGTAGTGAAACACCACAGGTCGTGTTTCACGCTGGATACGGAAAAAACATGGATGCTACAGTGGATATGAAAAATCTACTGTAGATATTTGCTTACAATCACGCCCAAACGGCCCCTAAAATAGAGCGCGCGTTTGCGCTAGCACTCAGTATAACCCCCCTCCCCCTTTTCTTCCTTTAAATGAAACCGTAAATGACCTCTTTTCCCCATTTCCTTTTACCCTCCTTTGCTCTAGGATGACGAAACTATGAAAAAAAAAAAAAAAATTCCTTATGTCACCGCCAATGAAATAATTGAACCAACGTGGTCCCCCATCGTCCCCCACAACACCCAAACTACCCTTCATCTTCCCAAATTCACCATTTTGCCACCGGAGAGGGAGGAGGGGGTCAGAGACAGGGCAGCGAAGGCAAAGTGAAAGAAATAGAGGAGGAAAGGAAGAGAAGGTAGAAAGAAAGTCGTCGGGGAAGATCGGCCCCCCTTATTTTTCTTCTTGTTGTTGTCGTTGCCAACGTGACTGAATGAATGCTGACTTGTCTGGACTACCACCACCACCGCTCCCTCCCCCTCCCCCTCTTCCGTCTCGTCAGATCTGTGGGATATGAATTCTCCAATTCCGATCGCTGGTTCTCCGCTAGAGGTGGTCTGAGCCCGGAAAGTCACGATTTTTCTGGGTTTTTTTTGGTAAATTTTGGCTTTTTGGATCGAAGTAGCCGTGGGTGTGGGAAGATGATGTGCTGCGGGTGACGGTTTTTTTTTTCTGGGTTTTTGGTAGAGTGGAGGTTTTTGTGAAGCTGGGTTGGAGGAGTTGCGGCGGTGAGTTGGGATTGTTGTGGAGTTTTGGTTTTTCTGTGGTGTTGTTTTGGTTTTGGTGGATTATTGTAGTGGGTCTGTGGGTGTGGGCGGGTAGCGTGGAGTTTGGGAGTGTTGTGATTTGGGGTCGGAAATTGGATTTTGCTTGAAGCAATACTGCTAATTTTGGCTTCAAATTGGGCTGAGCTCACGCGTTGCTGATCGAGCGAGCCGGAGACGGGCGATTTGAGTGGATAATTTGTCACTGGGAGGATTTGAGAGAGGTATGTGAAGACTGAGTTTAATTTGTGTTTACATACAGTTCACGGCGAATTGGAAGAGAGGGTTTTGGTTTGAGGCGCCTAGGAGGTGCTTGTCGTAAAGCGCAAGACGGGAGCTTTTTCCTGAATTTGGGTTTTCTTGGTCACGGGAGTTGTGCTTTGGAGAGGATTAAAGTGGGGGGATTTCGGGGCTGAAAGTGTTTGTTGCTTGAGGTTCAAGGGGGGGCGGCGCTTTTTGGTTCTTGA
This sequence comes from Houttuynia cordata, assembly GCA_039654745.1. Classification (NCBI taxonomy): domain Eukaryota; kingdom Viridiplantae; phylum Streptophyta; class Magnoliopsida; order Piperales; family Saururaceae; genus Houttuynia; species Houttuynia cordata. Next base: position 47,428,840 of record CM077503.1, on the reverse strand, counting down.
GAAATGGAGGGGGAGGTGGGGCCTCAAGTCGCGCCTCCGATCTTCATCCGCCAGGCGCTTCCTGGCCGCTTCTGTGAAGCATCGCCCATGTCGAAAAAGCGCGATCTGCCATGGCAAAACCATGGATTTCATCATGCCCACCATCAACAGGCCATTCAGTTGAATTCAGGCCTGCAAGCTGAGGCTAAAGCCAATAATTGGAATCCCAAGGCCTGGGTCTGGGATAGTGCGGCGTTTATTGCGAAGCCTGCTCCCAAGGAGGTGGATTTGCTGCGTTTGGGACCAGAGCAGAAGAAGAAAGCTGAGGAGGTAACGGTGAAAGGAACGAGCAATGAAGAAGATGAGGAGAATTTGACATTGAAGCTTGGGGGGACTGTTTTGCCTCCACCGGCGGAGGAGCCGGTGGTAAGGGCCAATAAACGGGTGCGGTCTGGGTCGCCAGGCGGTAGCGGTGGGAATTACCCTATGTGTCAGGTGGATGACTGCAAGGCTGATTTGTCGAACGCTAAAGATTATCATAGGAGACACAAGGTGTGTGAAGCTCACAGCAAGACTACCAAGGCCCTTGTGGGACAACAGATGCAGAGGTTCTGCCAGCAGTGTAGCAGGTACAGTTGTTATTTATTTGGAGTTGAATTTTGGTTTCTATGCTCCACAGATTATACTCAATAAGCTGTAGAGTTGTAATTGACACATTTACGTATGTATCTACATAGTTTTTGTTTCTATAATTTCATTTTCTTGTGTGATTTTGTACTAAGATTTTGCTACTTGTTGCTTTTAACTTGGTGCATAGTATTCTCAGATCTGTGATGGGATTTGTATATGTTCTGACTCTAGGTTTCATCCACTTACGGAGTTTGATGAGGGGAAGAGAAGTTGTAGACGCAGGCTTGCTGGACACAATCGGCGAAGGAGAAAGACCCAACCTCAAGATGTTTCTAGTGGTCTTGTGCTACCTGGAAACCGCGAGAACAGTGGTGGTGGAAATTTAGATATCGTCAATTTGCTAACTATTCTAGCTCGTTTGCAAGGTATGTGGGTTCTTTAGTTGCATCTGAAGGGTATTTGTTTTATTTCAAGCTGAAATATTCAAATTGATTCATTTATATCAGGGAACAATGCAGACAAAGCTTCTTGTGTGCCTTCAGTACTTGACAGAGAACGGCTCATCCAGATTCTTGGCAAGATAAACTCCCTTCCGGTATCTGCAGATGCTGCTGGACGGTCGTCTTCAGCTGGAAGATTTGACCTTAATGTGTCCCACAATTTGCAACTTCCTTCAGAAAACATGTCTCAGAGTAATGGAAACCCCTTAGTTCCATCAACTATGGATTTGCTGGCAGTTGTGTCTGCTGCATTGGGGGCATCCTCGCCAGACAAACTTGCAATTTTATCTCAGGGAACTAGTAACAGCAAGAATAGTGATGCAAAAAGCAAATTTAACTGTAATAGAAGCGAAGAACTCTTTTCACATAAGCAGATGGGATCTGTCGCTTTGGGTGGAGACGAAAGAAGTAATGCTGCATTCCCATCTCCTGCAATTCCAGAAGTGCGAACAAGTTTGCCATTGCAGCTCTTTAATTCTTCTCCTGAGGATGATAGTCCGCCTAATTTGGCATCATCCAGGAAATATTTTTCCTCAGATAGTAGTAATCCAATGGAGGAGAGGTCTCCTTCATCCTCTCCTCCTGTTGTGCAGAAACTTTTCCCTTTGCATTCTTCAAAGCACGACAAAATGTCAGTCAGTGGAGAAGATAATTTGCCAATGGAGGCCAGCATTTGTCGTGGATGGACATCACCTAAAGAACTTTTCAAGTCCTCAAATTCAAGGGCTGAAAATAGCATGGTTTCAAATCCACCTTACCAAGCAGGATATACATCATCATCTGGCTCAGATCGCTCTCCTTCTACTTCTAATTCTGATAGCCAGGTATTTTATTTGGTTTATTCTATAAATTTATAATTTGATTGTCAGCATGAAAAGGTTATTGTTTATACTGATTTACACAAGGATTTTGAAGCGTGTGTGTGGAAGTGGTTTTACAGAATGAGTTTGACATAAATTTGCTGTTCTCTAGGTTCGGACTGGGCGTATCATGTTTAAACTTTTTGACAAGGACCCTAGCAATCTTCCGGGGACATTGAAGAACCAGGTAAGGGATTATAGAAATGCCGGTTGTGACTCAATTTTTTTTTTAAAATTTTGGTATCTAAAAGAAGCTGATTGTGATTTCAGAGTCCTAATACACTTCTTTTGTTTTTTCATTCCAGATATTCAATTGGCTTTCTAATAGCCCCTCTGAGATGGAGAGCTATATTCGTCCTGGGTGTGTTGTTCTTACTGTGTATGCATCAATGCCGCAGTTTGCCTGGGAGGAGGTGAGTCACTTGGTTAGCTAGGGAAGTGTTGGTGTAATTGGGCATTAGTTGATTGAGTTTTTATTTTTTATTGTAGTTGCAAGAAGAATTACTGCAACGTGTCAGTTCACTAATTAAGGGCTCAGATTCAGAATTTTGGAAAAGTGGCAGGTTCTTGGTTCAGACTAACAGACAATTAGCATCGCATAAGGATGGTAGGTTTTCTTATTCTTTTTTCTGTTTGAAGTGCGGTTGACTGGAATTGTGGATACAAGCTTTGCCTGTCTGCACAAAAAGTAACTTCTTTGAATTTTATTGAGACAGCGAATAATTGTACTGATATTATTGCATGTGGAACTTCTAACTTCAGGCAGTATACGCCTTTGTAAATCATGGAAAACGTGGAGTGCACCAGAGCTCATCTCTGTGTCGCCTCTTGCCATTGTCAGTGGACAGGAGACCTCACTTGTATTGAGAGGTCGCAATTTGACAATCCCTGGTACAAGGTAAGGACAGATGCCTTTGCGGGTAGATAAGACCTGTGACATTTCTGACTCTCGGCTTATCTTTACCTACGAAATTTTTACATCCAATGCAGAGTACATTGCACATACATGGGAGGGTATACCTCAAAAGAGGTGTCAGTCCCTGCTTGCTCGGGCACAATTTATGATGATTCTTGCACAGAAAATTTTGTCTTCCCCGGTGGATTATCTTCCAAATTGGGTCGATGCTTCATTGAGGTATGAACCAATTTTAAGTTGTTGTCTATTCACTGGTTTAGAAATTGCTCTCTGAGATGCCCACAAAATGTTACAGCATCTTTTTCTCTTATGCTTGTTCTTTGTACTATGATGAATTACGCCACTTGGGCTATAACCCTAATGAGGCCTGTGGCATCCTAATATGGTAGGTGCACTCAGATCTGTATCATTGGAGAAGCTGTGTATGACCTGTATGAACTTGATGTTAACAGAGGGGATGTGATGCTATAATTTATGTAGTAATCTTGTTATCTATGCTGATTACATTTATTTATTTTTTAGGTGGAGAATGGTTTTAAAGGGAATAGTTTCCCCGTGATAATAGCTGATGCGACAGTCTGTCAAGAACTAAGAATTCTTGAATCTGAATTCGAGGATGATATGAAAATGGAAGACATGGTCACAGAAGACCAATATCAGTATTTGGAGCGGCCAAGGTCGAGGGAGGATGCTTTGTATTTCCTTAATGAACTTGGATGGCTATTCCAAGGAAGATGCTCTTCGAACCAGCTTGCCAGTGGTGGATATTCTGTTCCTCGATTTAAGTTTCTGTTTACATATTCTATTGAACGAGATTGGACAGCACTTGTCAGAACACTACTTGACATTTTCCTTGAAAGGAACACTGATAGTGGGTTATCAATGGAATTGCTGGATATGCTATCAGAGGTTCAGCCTTTGAACAGGGCAGTGAAAAGAAAATGTAGAAAAATGGTTGATTTACTTCTTCATTATTTTGTGAATTGTGATTCTAATGCCTCGAAAAAGTACCTCTTCCCTCCCGATGTGGCGGGACCTGGTGGTCTTACACCTTTGCATTTAGCTGCTTGCACACAAGGCTCAGAGGAGATGGTCGATTCTTTGACAAATGATCCACAAGAGGTAATTCTCTTTCAAACTTTGTAGGCTTTCTTTTCTCTTTCAGTCCTGTGCAACAATAACTAACATTTTCCATTGTGTGAAATTCTGTAGATTGGCCTGACTTGCTGGAGCTCCGCAATGGATGAAAACAAGCATACTCCTTACATGTATGCCTCCTTGAGAAATTACCACTCTTACAACAGATTGGTGGCAAGGAAGATCGGAGATAGGAAAAATGGTCAGGTTACAATACCTGTATCGAATGCAGCATTCTCTTTCGATCAATCAGGGATCGTAACAGAACCAGGCAGATTGAACTCACAGCCGTTGCAATCTTGCGCACAATGTGCTGTCACTGTCAACAGGCGGTTGCGCATACCTGGCACTCAAGGCTTTCTTCAGCGCCCATATATGCACTCCATGCTAGCAATTGCAGCCGTCTGTGTTTGTGTGTGCTTGCTCTTCAGAGGATTACCGCAGATTGGTTCAGTAGCACCTTTCAGTTGGGAGAACGTGGATTATGGTTCTTTCTAGTGCTGCTGACCGAGAAAGAACAGATTGGAGATATATGTGATTTGTAGTTGTCTGATAATTTTTTGTGTGAGATAAAGCGGCTAATTAAAGTGGAATGGGATGTGGGCTGCCATGTTTGTTCAGTTGGAATGAGAAGTTTAAGTTATAGAATTTCTGTCATTCTCGCCCATTTGTGTCAAGTTCAGATTCTTGGGGTGGTTTTCAGAAGAATGGCCATATTTACAACCAACGCAAAGGACCAGAAGATTGGCAAGGATGACAGAGCAGCTAACACAATGAAAGCTGGGAATTAAATTACAGAAACGCTTCTGTATGCTTGTATACAGGAAAGCTGTTGGGACTTGGGTGGGGGTGATGGTATAGAGCCATTAAAATGTGCTTTACTGTTATAGAATTTTAGTTGATCATAGTGGTGTCTTTCCCTGCTTTTTCTAAGTAGATCAGATGATCCTTTGGTTTTATTTTCCTGTAAAATCATATCATAGTAAAAATAGTTATCTTATCATATTGGACATCTTATCCTTTCTCCCTATCTTCAGAAACAATGAATGAGATATTTTACATACAACAAAGGATGACTCTTCTTTTGTATCTGCTTTTCCAGTATCGGTTTTTTCTTGTATCGGCCAATACATGATGTAGCTTGGGGACAACGCGAAGTGGGTGGGGTTGGGAGATGGTAGTACAAGATTACAAGATGAGGGTGACAGGGTGCTGTACAAGTACCAACAAAGGGAAGAGCTGGAGCGCACTTTGGCGCATGATATAGTCTGGCGTGCTTTGGCTGGCTTTTTCTCTCCTTTCTCTGTCTGTAATACCCGGCGGGAAGAGTGTGGATGGTGTGTGTGCCAAGTTGGGATTGTCGGTGCTCGGCGGTAAGCTTCCGTTTCTTTCATATCAAATGACCAACTTGGCCTTACGCCCGCGCCGCCACGGACCGCTTGCGGAACGCCGGCCACGGCGGATGCCCACGCTTGTGAGCTGAGTCGCATATGAGTGACAATTTGCTTTAATATGCTCTGCGACACATTGCAAACCGTTTGCTTGAGATCTAGTGTTGCAGATTTGAGAAGGGGGACGCAGGAAGGAAAAACCTGATTGCCCATTATAATACATGAGCCGCGCGATGTGATAATAATAGGTAAAATTGTTTGCTTATATACTTTGTGATAAACAAGGGGGCAGTCCTAGCAGTGGTAGTTTGTGCTGCCTTATACTAACTCTGCAAGAAGGTTAGTAAAGGCTATAGGGCCCATTGAGGCTATGATTGAAGGACCGATTTAGCATGTGCAAAATCTAGCTAAAAGTTATACTTGCCTACTTGGGGTCCCTTTTACCTTTGTCAACTTAGAAGCTTAAAATCTGAACCAGTAATTTTCGGTTAAGATGAAAATAGCCCAGGCAGTACAGCATTTAATTTGGTGCCAAACTTGATGCTTCCCAGTTGTCATAGTTGAAGGTACCTTTCTCGAACGACCCCCACTCAAAGCAAGTGTTGGTACATTAAGAGACGGCAACAGCTGCATTTTGTGTCCGCCATTGCTTTTGGGCTAAAAGTTAAAAGTGGCAGCTGCATTTTATGCTCACAAGGCTGGGTGCCAATACAGCAGTGTTGCATTGGATCTCTCCCTATTGAGGGGGAGGCCGGCAGTATTAAAGGGCTTAGAGTTAAGGTTTGAGCCCGGAAAAGAGAGGCCCAGGGGAGGCTACAGCAGTAGGGGTGTAAACAAGCCAAGCTGAGCCCAGCTTATGCATGGCTCGGCTCGTTTACAGCTCGTAGCCTCCCGGCTCGACCTCGACTCGTTGAAAATTTTGGAGTTCGGCTCATTACAAATTTTTATAAAATAAAAATAAAATATAAAATAAAATATTTTTATATATCTATTATATATATATATATATATATATATATAGGAAAAGTTTAAATGAGATCGCTCTCGTATGGCTTATATGAGGCCACTTCAAATCATAGCTATTGGATCTTGATCTAACGACTATGAATAGTTATAATGATCTCACCTAACTCCTGATGTGACACACTCAGCTACCAATTGATTTGATATCTATTATCCGATCAAAATCCAATGGCTATAAAATTGACTTCATGCTCCTTACATGAGAACGATTTCATGTAAACCCCTCCCTATAATAATAATAATAATAATAATAATAATAATAATAATAATAATAAGTTGGGCAGGCTCTCAGGCTTGTTCGAGCCGAGTATCATTTAGTTCGAGCTCAGCTCATAGTGAAACAAGCCGAGCCGAGCCGGATCAGCTTGCTAGCCGGGTCGCCCGTTTACACCCTTAGCTACAAGAGCTATGCCATGGATCCGTCTTGCCAAGCAAGTTTTCTTAAATAGGAGTATATTTCAAGAACTTTAAAGTTTTACTTTCTGTTATAACTTATTTTACATAATTCCTCCTAGCATTCCTTATTTTAATTGGAAAAAGTTGGTATGAATCCGGGCTCATGGACGTCAGCGTGAGCCGAGACGATCTGAGCTAGCATTCGGATAGATATCCAACCGAGCGCAGGGCAAGCGGTGATTGAAAATCACGTGCCCCTTATATTGACACTCGCCGACAGATAGAAATCCGACGGTCCATATCATCTCTGTTCATGCCGATGTGCGTGAACTCGGGCTCATGTAAACGGGATTTATTTCAATTAACATTTCATGACTTAAATTTAGCCCCACTTTTCTTAATAAGGGGCAATTTTGGTATTTTTTTACATTCAGACCTTGACCTCCGTAATCCTCCGTTATCATCAGAAGGTACCACTGAGGATAACGCTGATGAGTGGACGTCCTTGTTGGTGCATCATAATTACCAAATCCGTACGGCTGCGGTCTCCTGCCTCCGCTGGAAACCTGAGTCTGGCCACTCCCATGCACACATACTTCTACGCGGATGTGGACGCTTGTGACAAGTGTGGTCCCCAATTCCGATACCGTCGCCAACTCATGCGCCGTGACGTGGCGAGTTTAAGAGAATAGCGTACGGTGGTCAGTATCCTAGGTGCACCTCGCGGTCGGGCTGTCCTCGTCAGGGCGGTTAGACCGCGTGCGTACCGATATATGAGCCACGTGATTGCGATATTCTGTCGGTTTTCTGCGTTGCGGGTCCAAAAATGACGTGGGGTTGGACCGGGTCGGTGAGGGGTACCCCATTTTCTTTTTTTCTTTTTCAAAGTGCATTGGACCTGTAGAAGGGGAAGGGCATTTGCCAATTTCCTATAATATGTACAAGGTTCACTTATCATATAAGAAATTATATAGGGGAACCGTCCCGATACGTGGCCTGTGCATAGGTCCATACGGTTTCAAGTTCATGGACTATTTAAGTAGAATGTCAAAATACTCAAATCTTGGCATCTAGCATTGATTAAAACATGTTAAACATCAAATGGACCTATCCACCACGTGTCTACGCATTTGTTCCACTCGATAATTGTTCCTATCCTACGCATCAGGTAAAATAGAATATATCCTGGATGGGAATCCAACTCATGACCTCGCTTCGAAATTTCTCTGGCCATTCCACTAGTATGGACTTAAGAACTTGAAACTTATAAGTCAATAATTATTAGTCCCCTTAGTGTGCGACCCGAATCACGCGTGTTGATACCATTCACATTTTGATCTGATGTCGGCTAATCATGATCGAACAGTTTACGGCGCATGGCAAGTGTGATGTGGGGCATATATTAACTCCTTGATTCCAAAGCATAGCTTTTAACGAAAAATTACTAGCTCAAACAAGTCTGCAAGACATGATCATGTTGGTGATGATGATTCCATCCATTCGGGACGCAAAAGAGCAAAATAATGGAGACTCACACATGAGTGGTACCTATGGAGGATTGTGGTGTATAAGTACCACAATCTCTGTACAGTGCATGCCCACCACATCTCTAGTGTTGGCCAGACACTTAAAAGATGGAAGGTGAACATGGTGGTTAAAAAGTGTGGGGGAGAGGTGACTGTGGACCTGGGCTGAAACGACGTGCATCTAATGCCTGCCATGGTGCATGCTCAGAGTCGACTTTGTTGTGCGGCTTGTGTGTGCCCCAGCAAGGGTCGGCCCGAGGAGGCTAAAGGGAAGTCTTAGACTAATACTCCCTCTGTTTATATTAATCGTCCTCTTTCATGTTTCATCCCCTCATAGTAATTAGGAGATGGGAGAGTAGAAAGGGTTTGTGGATGGAGTAAAAAGGATACAAAAATTGGCTTTTTTTAAATATCATATTTTCACAAATGCCTACAAGAGGAAGTAGTACTTTTCTTAATGGAAAACAGCTCCATTTACTTGTCCAAAATGAACTAATAATTTGTGCCATATAACTAGACGTCTGAGTATATATGCTTGTAGATACATCAGCTAGGAAACAGTGTGACAAAATTCGGCGAAGTTCAACGAGGCCCAATTTATTAAATTGGACATGACTATTGATCATGGGTCCATGATGGCCAAGTGCCAACAGAGACTTTATGTCCAGCCCATCGTTTACGTTGAACAGTCATCCAAGTTTTGATATGATATGAAAATCCATCCCACGATGGGCTTCTATTTTTTTTTTCTATCAGCCCACGGGCGATGGGCTTTGTATCAAAAAAGAGAATTGGGCGATGGGCTCTCATCGTGCTCGCACGAAGTGCTCACGACGTTTCACATTGTCCAGGGCCGCCATTGCCGGGTAGTGGGAAATGGCGCGGGAAAATCGGCGGGGCCCATCCCAGGTCCCAACAAACTCCAGGTCAGCTCCATCTTCCCGCCAACTCCTCCTGCTACTACCACTTCTGCTCCGAAGGGCGATCGGTGTTTCCAAAAAAGAAGGAGATGAGGGCAGCGGAGTTGAAGCTGGCGGCGGCCAAGATGGTGGTGGAATTGGCGGAGGAGAAGAACGTCGTCGTCTCTCGCCCGACTCCTCCGCCCCAGCAGGAGGAGGACGAGGACGACGACGACGAGGCTGCGGTGGCGGCACCCAGGGATTCCTCTATTGCCGGACGTACGGTCTCCCTTTATCTCTATTGTCATTTCTTGAGTTTGCTCAACTTCTTGGTTTATGTGATTGCGATTGTGAATTTGGAGCTGGGTGTAGTGGAATTGGGTTCAATCCGGCGTTGATTCTGGGATGTATTGCGTGTTCTCGGTTGTTGGTGTGTTCTGCTTGAAATTGTATGATTGTTGAGCATGTAATTTAGGATTTCAGTTGTCTTCTGTGGATTCCAGTTGAGGTCTGAATTCATCTAGCTTCTGTTTTTAGGAATTATTTATGAAATGTACGCGAATGAGACGATGCAATCGTTTTTTTTTTCGATACATGTGTATTGTTGAACTGAAAGATGCTTGATTTTAATGACATGTGTATTGTCTTTCAAGTGTCATAGGGCGTTTCAATTTTGTTGAAATTCTCTGTTTCTTCAATATTTTTTTTTCTATTTTCTACTGCTTGACTTTAAATTGATTGAAGGTGCCAGAGCTTCCAAACTCTCTGATTTTCTATCGACTGCACTGAATTGATCTTCGACAAGACATTGGGAAATTTTCATGTTCATTTGAGTTTCAATTTCTATGAAAATATGTTCTTTGAATTCCGTTTTTCTGTCTAAAATTTCTTTGGCAGAAGGTGGTTTAGCAGTGACAAAAGACTAGTTGAGCTGTAGCATTTGCTTGTTCAACAGCCCCTTGATTGTTTATCTGGGCAAGCTTCTAGCTTATTTTGAGAGTGAAAATAAACCTTTTGATTATTCATCCGTGATGCATAAGAATATATATGGTTGTTGTTTCGTATAAAAGATTGAAGTCTATACCTTAAATGAATGGAGACTTCAAGCTTTTTCTCTCAGGAGATTTCAGACTTAGTTGCATGACAATCTATGTTCTTAACAAAGAGCAAACTTAGAAGGTTGAGGAAAATAGTTGTGTTAGGTTGACAATTAGAACGAGAAAAATATTACTGTCAGGTTGACAACAACTTGGAGCCATTCATCATTCAATTGTTTACTAGGATGTAAAGTTCCATCACATATGGGTTACTCATCTAAATAATCTTGTCAATTGATGTTGGAGATTCTGCAGCGGCTTGATATATCTTTTGCACATAGTTAGTTATATGTGGTTTTCTTATTTGGCACTACCGTTTTTTAAATTTATAGAACCCCAGAAAAGTGAATCCTTCCTTCATTACATGATTAATATGTCCGTTTCCTTCCAGGGGCTAGGCAAGTGCAGAAGGCTGCAGAAGAACTTAGTGAAGGTAATTGGTGGTCTATGCCATTTGAATTGGTGATAAAATTATTTACTTCCTGATTATTTGCATTCTAATTGTTCCCTTCTTGTTACTTTAGATACCTTTGTTATATGGGATGACACAGAGACCAAAGTCTCACTAGTTAGAGCTTGGGTTGAGTTCAAAAAGACTAAAGCTGATATCAAGTAGGCATCAGTTTATTTAAAACATATACCTATACTGTTTCCGATAGGCAGGACACTGATGCATCTGGTACAACTTAAATTAACTAAACTAAACAGGGCACACAAAAAGCTTTCAGAAATCCGGCTATGGGAAAATACAAAAATAGCGGGAATGCAGGATCGGCTGAAGAAAGTCAAGGTAAGAAATTATTAATCATGGCTTAAGTTAATTGGAGGCAATTGAATGTTTTATTGTGCACAAAGTGGGTGATGAAAGGAACCACGAAATTCTGCCTAAATTAAGACGAAATTGCCATTATCATAGTAAAGTACTTGTATGCAATGTACTATATTTATTCGGCACAATTAACAAGCAGGAAAAAATGGCAAAACAGAGGGCAGCAGAAGCAGGGAAGATTGAAAAGAGGATAGATATGATCCACAAGGCTGCTGAAGCAAAGAGATTGATGGTTGAAGCTGAGCGACATGAGAAGCTTTTCAAGGCAGAGAAGATAGCTGCAAAACATCGTGCTTCTCTCTTTGCTCATGAGAGGATTGTTGGATGCTTTGGTAGCTATTAGATTCACACATCTTTCCAATAGAAAACAGATCCACACATCATTGATTAAAGATGTAATCAAGCTTGATTCATCGATAGGTAAACCCCTGATCTACTTCCTGCAGAGCAAAATAGATTAAACGTGCAGTTGATGCCCTCAGGTTCCTTTCAAATTTTTCCATCATTAATGTCCAAATAAGCTGTATAATGTGTATCAATCGCCTTTTTGGCCTTGTAATGAAGGTCTGGTGAGGGATCAAAAGGACAGTTGCCCAAATGAAACAAAGATGAATCTTTCTGAAGCATATTATAGTACTTGCATTGTCACATGTTTTTGGGACTAATGATGTGCAAATTTAATTTCTGTGAATGATGCAAGGTTTTCCCTACCATTGAATTTCTCCCTGAACCTTTTGGCAAGGAATATGGACCATAACCAGATCACCAACCTTATTCTGCCTTCTGTGTTTGTCAGCGAGAAGCTTGTTCTGCTCATTGGATTTCAGAAGCTGTTGATGGACTGCCTTGTGAACTTCCTGAAGATTAGAGATAGTGTTCTGGGCGACAGAATTTTCACCTGGTACTCTGGGTGTCTGATCAAATCCAGGTGCTTAACTAAATTTAAGATCCACTTTCTTGCCATGCAGCCTTTTTCTTTGCTCTAGCACAGATGAGCAACCTCTGTCAAGAACAACCTGTGTATGGAACAATTTCATCAGAGATACACACAAGTGTAGAAAGGGTGAGAGATGATGCATCAAAGTTCCTTTTTTTGGATAATAGCACGGTGATAGGTTAAGGAGTGGAGCATAATCATAATCAAGTAGCGCATTTTCCCATCAGCTTCTCACCCAAATGAGCTACCTCTAAACTCATGAATAAATTTATTTTTAATCTTATCTCTTCGAGTTATCCCACTCGTCCACCTTAGCATTCTCATTTCGGCTACATTCAAATTATCTGCATGACTTCTTTTTGGTGTCCAACACTCACCTCTATATAGTATTACAAGCATAAAACTTGCCTTTAAGTTTTTTTAGAATACCCCTATCACATAAAATTCACGAGGGTGCTCTCCACTTTACCTACCCCGTATTTATTGTATGCACCATATTATTATCAATATCTTATTTTTTATAGATAATAGATCATAAGTAATGTAATTCACCATATCTTGAGTTCTTTCCATATTTCCTGGCGCCAACTCTCATTTTGGCGCCAACTCTCATTTTGGCATATGACCCGGAATCTATTAGTTTCTTCTATATGACCCGAAAAGTACCCAAAATACCCCCAGGAAGAGGTATAAGCCATCACTCTGCGTTTTTTCATATTACCCGGAATCTGAGAAGCGTTCAGTCAGAGAAGAAGGCGGAGCGTTCCGGAGAAGTTCCGTCTGGCATCTCCGCCCATATCATCGTCGGCGTCGGCGCCGTCGAAATCGAGAAAGGTCATCTTTGTACAAAAAAGCGGGAAAGACCGGGTGCGCAAAAACAACTTCAACGGAGGCATCATACATAAAAAAATGGTACGTCAAGTTCAAATACTACGATTTTTATAATGAAAGTTGGTTCTAGAGAAGAAAGTTGAAAACTTGCCAAGTTTTCAACTATTTACAATATCGTGTCTTCGACAACATGACTGTAACAATAGTCGTGTTTTATGCAACACGACTCATAGACGATGCTTTTCACTCATACGGTTTCAATATATCATGTCTTATGATTTTCTGACTTATTTCGGTATTTTAATGGCAGGTATTGATGGAGAAGATACCTGTGTGCTTACACTACGATGGAGTTTTTACAAATTCTGATGCCTATATGGGTGAGAAACGGAAGCTCATGCCTGTAGATATACAAGTAAAGTACTTGGAATTGTTGCAGCAAGTGAAAGAAAGATTACCGCTGAAGCGTGCAGCTGGTACATTATCTATGTCATATCGTGTTGATTCTGAATCCCCATACTTCCTTGAAGATGATAAAGACATGGAATCAATATTTCTCCTTCACAAGAGCAACAAGGCATAAATGGACCACTCTACCTGTATGTGGAGTGAACTTCTACTAGCAATAACATGGAGACTTCCACTCTCAATAAGAAAATGAATTCCAGTGCAAATAAAGAGGAGAGGATACTAGAGGCAGAAGTAGGGCCGGCCAGTAAGACACCGCCGAAGAGGCCGTCCAGCCTGGGCATTAAGACACCCGCATCAGCAGTTGAAGGAGGAAGAGATGAAGATTATTCATTTGAAGTTGCGAGGTAAGATTTTTAAGGCGTGGATACAGGTAAGTCGTGTACTATTATAGTCGACTATAATAGTACACGACGTGTCTGTATCCACGCCCAATAAGACACCCGCATCAGCAGTTGAAGGAGGAAGAGATGAAGATTATTCATTTGAAGTTGCGAGGTAAGATTTCTAAGGCGTGGATACAGGCAAGTCGTATACTATTATAGTCGACTATAATAGTACACGACTACAAATTTGGTCGTGTCTTATGCAACACGACTATATACATATTCGTGTAATTTAGTACACGACTATATATGAAGTAGTGTTGCATAAGACACGACTTGACTACTTCCAGTCGTGTTCTCAAGCCCATTCATATAAATTTTTTCACGCAGATTGGGAGATGGGGAAAAAGGTGAAGATGAAGATGAAGACCAAGATGAAGATGCAGGTGAGGAAGAATTCTTCGATGAAGAAGAATTACCGTGGTCTGCAGATGAGTGGGATGAGCCTCTTCCACTACCAAATTTTTGCCAGGTAGATCCGACGGGAAGAGACTACTTTGTGCCCGATATAGAACTCCAACATGCAGCAATGGCATCGACTTCTCGAGTTCCCACGGCAGGTGACACATCTAAAGGGAAATCTGTCACGTTGGAGCCGCAAGATTTAGAGGATGATGGTGACGGTGGTTGGGATTGGGGTACCTATTCACCACAGGCCGATCCTGTAAAAAATTATGAGGAGACGATGTTGGCCGGCAGTTTGCAAGCAGATGACTATGAGGCACAACTTGCCTTAGGGGCTAGATTCGAAAGCGTGAAGCAGTTCAAGATAGTTCTTACTGATTTTGCAATCAAGATGAAATTCATGTTCAAAGCGGTGGACGAGAACAAGGACACATTTGTTGCAAAGTGTAAGATTAGAGGGTGCACGTGGTACATACGGGCTTCGAATCTACTTGACGAAGTCACCGTGACAAGGAGGGAAGGAAGGTATACATGCGCCACTTTGATAAGTTCTAAAGATCATCCATTGGCCTCACACCTATGGATTGCACGTAAGTGTCATGGCCTCCACAAGGATTCAAACTCTATAAAAATGGCTAATATGCAATAGTACATTGAGAAACATTAGGGCGTAAAAGTCAACTATAAAAGGGCATGGAGGGCGAAAGATAAATTGATCCGATTGATCGATGGCAACCCGGAAGACGCATATCGGATTTTGCCATATTACGGAAAGGAATTAGAGCGGTCTAATCCAGGTACACATGTGATGATAGAAAGATCTTCTGATATACCTTAAATTGAAATTGAAGTAGCCGGATACGACTTAAGACGTGTTTTTTGGATGTTCGGCTAGTCACAAGAGCATTCCAAAGATCACTGAGGTCGCTGCTCACTGTTGATCGAACATTCATAAAAGGAAAGTACCCTGGAGTTTTATTGGTTGCAACAACACTCGACGGGAACCAACAATTAATGTGCCTTGCATATGCAGTTGTCGAGAAAGAGACCATAAATACGTGGCACGTATGCAAAGAAGACTGTATGAGTAGTCGTGTCTTCGAGCACACGACTACTCATACAGTCGTGTTGTTTCATACACGACTGTACAGCCTATCTCTTCTTTCTTTAATATGCTTTCACTCTGATTTCTGACTTGCAGGAAGTGGTTCCTCGGCCTACTGAAAGCCCCCTGTTTACTGATCCCCCGGCCTCTCTGGATACAATTGTCACGGATAGACAGTAGGGACTTCTGAGAGCGGTTGTTGATGTCTTTCCCGAGGCTCACCATGGGTTTTGTCTGAGGTATATAGCCGCTAATATGATTTATCATTGGAATGATAAGTACTTGAAGGACCTGCTATTCTGAGCTATAAAATGCTTCAGGAGACTAGAATTCGATGCAATCATGCAGAAGATGAAGGAACACAATGAGGAGGCCTGAAAATATGGTCAAAAGATAAATAAAAGAAATTGGGCTAACGTTGAATATTCAGTGGTATGATATGACACTATTACTTCAAGCAGATCCGAAAGTGTCAATAATATGCTTTGGAAGGCTAGGTTTTGGCCAATAATTCGTTTGATCGAGCAAACCCGTGCGACCACAACCTCCTATTTCGAGAGACGCCGCATGGAAGCAGAAGGGCTAACGACACCGTTAACAAAGTATGCAGAGAATCATAACAACGAAATGAGGAATAAGAGTGGTGGAACAGTCAGAGTGCAACCACTATCATTACGACAGTTTGAAGTGACATCTTTATACCATGTGGTAAGAATTCATTCCGCAATTGTCTCGGATAAAACCGTCCTCCCGAAATAGTCGTGTCAGTGAGAGACATGACTACGGATATAGTTATGTCTCTCGACGACACGACTATTCAAATAGTCGACTATTGCACAACATGACTATTCATATAGTCGTCTTGCCAAAGACACGACTACTGATACAGTCCTTGTGTGCTGTTGTGATCTTTTTTCCTCAGGATGTTGTTGACCTGACGAAGAGAACCTGCACATGTGGCTTCTTCCAGAGCATGGGACTTCTGTGCAAGCACGCCATTGCATGTATCGATGAGAGGAGTTTCGACCCGGTCGAATATTGTGAGAAGTGGTACTACGCAAGTCTGTACCGCAGCAAGTACGAAGAAGTTGTTTTCCCTACTTTAGACAGGAGTCAGTGGGGGGATTACGGGGTTTTATTCAAATGCGAACTGCCTAGGCTTGAGGCTCCGAAGAAGGGTAGGAGATAGATAAAGAGAATTGAGTCACAGCCCGACCCGCCAGAAAGGTCGAGGTTGAATTGTGGCAATTGTCGACAAGTTGGCCACAACTGTAAAAGGTGTACTAACCCAACTGTTGCGAAAGAATCAAGGAAGTGAAGAAATCGAAGACTCTCGCAACAAGACAATCTTACTACTAACAAGTCAACGCAGAGACGCCGCTCCGGCTTACCTAAGCTCCCACCATTCTTCACTTAGATTGTAGTGAAATTCTTCTATAACAAATATTACCTTATACCGCAATGTATGGCTGTATAGAAAAAATTATTAGAAATGCAAAAAAATCTTTCATGCATCATACATGTATCTCCATTATAGTAGTGAATCTCAATTATAGCCGTGTTGTCAATGATGGGTAAATACAAAAAGAAGACTCCGTAATAGTTGTGTCGTCGATTTAACACGACTATAATAGTCGAATATTATAGTAGACGACTAAGTATATAGTCATGTCTTATGCAATGCGACTATATATGTAGTCGTGTTGCATGAGAGACGACTATATACGTAGTCGTGTGTTGAAGTCGTGTTGCATGAAAAAAATGTATTTGAATTTATTAAAAGACTACTGTATGTACATCAAAGAATCTTTGTACAATGTGGGTAGAATTGAATACATGCAAAAAAAGAAAGTATGTAGAAGAAGAAGAATATATGTATAAAAGAATATATGTAACAAAAGAAATTTCGTCTTCATCCGACATCCTCAGAAAACACGCAACTGTGACTTCCTGATTTTTGTCTCTAATCGAATCATCGTCAAACTCGCTATCAATAACCCCGCGAATTATAGTTGCAGCAATGACTGGGCGCCACAAACGTGTAATTTTGGACTGATAAAACTCGGGTGGGTTGACATTGGATGCCAACTGCGCCACGTACATCATGATGAAGATGCCACAGTCTTTTGAGTTCTCTTGCCAGGGCGCTTTGGCGATTTGAGTCATCTTCCAGTCGAGCAAACCCATCCACCCCAGCTTGTGTGCCATCACAACGTTCATGAACTGTGTGAATTTGTCAGCTGCTTTCCTGTGATGTGTGTACAACTGGGATCTGCCAAACAGCGGGTTATAAAAGCCCCATACACAGTGCGGGAAGTGTACAAAGACGAGGCAGAAATGGGAGCTGGTGCGGATTAGGAAAAAGTCATAGAACATGTTCCTATTCAATCCGTCGAGCATCCTCCCGAGCTTTTTTATCAATTTGGAATTATTGCCCCTTCTTTGTGTTCTTGCAAAACCGCAAGAGAGTCAAAAAATGATGCTGGGAACGTCAATTTATCGCTACTGATGCAGGGAACACTTACGTTGTCGAATATCTCTTTGAATGCGTAGCATCCAAAAAAACATCACGGATACTTCATCCGGTCTCTCTCATTGCGCTGCCTCAAGAGACTTAAAAACTCATCTATAACCTATAGAAAACAGCAACATGAGTCAGAACAGTCGAAGTAAGGCAAGCTATCACTTTTAATTAGGTTGTCTACAAAAATACTCAACTTAATGAAAAGTCGAGTATTTTATATACAACTTTAATAATAGTCGTGTCTCTCAAAGACACGACTATGCGTACACTCGTGTATTTAAAAAGGAAAAGAGGAAAAAGAGAAAAATATATGAGGAAAACGTAAACATAATGTATACTTACATTGATGTTTATTTATGTGGTTTGCAGGAGGGATAAGTAGTCGTTATCACATAGCTTTGGGATTGGATAAGACTTCCTCGGATTGGCGACCCATCCATCCATCGCCACTCTATCCCGCCCTAATAATACTCCCATGTCGAAGCATAACTCCAAACCGGCATTGTTTTCTTGGAGTGCAATTATAGCCTTAGCCTTTTGAGGGGTTTGGAGGACATCGACGTCAACAGGCTGGGATGAGGTTAACCTGTGGCCTCCTTTGCCTCCTCCTCTTCCTTCACCTCCTCTTTCGCTTCCTCCTTCGCCTCGTCATCGTCATTCACCTCCTCCTCCTTCGCCGCCTCCTTCGCCTCCTCGTCCTTCACCTATTCCTTTGCCGTTTGGATATCCGACTGCTGTAAGGAAGAGATCACCTCATCGATCGGATACGGTTTCTTTGGAGTTAGCTTTCGGCTGACGGGACCTATTCCTCCTTGCCTGCTCCACCGCCATTCTCCGTATATGCTCATCTTCCCTAATCCTCTGTAATTCAATCGCAGAGACAGCCCTCCTCTTCCTTACCACTACACCAGGGGGGAATAGGTCCGTACGTACGTCTGACGGCCCTCGACTTCTTCGCGCTCCATATGTTCGTCGAATTCTGGTTGGAGCTTCTTCAAAAAAAACTTCGCGAAGGATCTCTTAGTAGCCCTTTGAATCTTCTCTTCCTCATCCGTGCATTTGATGGGAGCTAAAATGACATTTTACATATGCGTGTTAGTAGCAGCACGAAAAAGAACATAGTCGTGTTACATGTAACACGAAAAACTAAATAATCGTGTAGAATGCAACACGAAAAATGTAATAGTCGTGTACCATGTGACATAAAAAATTAAATAATCGTGTACAACTTACCTTTACCCCATTTCAATGAATAGCCGACTGACTTGTGCGCCAGCTCCTTTCTCCGCATACCCATCGGAGTTTTCTTCATATGCTCCTTGTCATTGGGCTGCTTCTTTGGCTTCATGTAATGCACCGATAACTTTATTATCCTCTCCTTCTTCTCTGATTCCTTCGTTGGCTCTTCAGTCTTCTCCTCCTTGGGATGCTCAAAGATCTGACCCTCTAATAGCATTGATATTGTGGCGGTAGATGCCTTCATAGAGTGAAGAACCTCTCGCATAGGTCTGACACTCCTTCCCATCTCCTCATACAAAGACAGAGCGATCTCAATTAGTGACTGTATGCCCTGAAGCGAACCCTCCAATCGCCTCATTGCAGTAGATTGAGCAGCTGTCCTCGAGGAAGAGGGTGAAGGTTGTTTGGGAGTCCTCTTCATTTCTGGCCTCTCAGTCTTCTGCCGTCACGGAGGAGGGGCTACTGAGGGAGATGAAGCAATGAGAGATGTATCTTGGGCCATGGGGATGATTACATCGATGACTTCTTCCCATACTTCGAGACTATGGAACACTCCCTTCCAGTAGTCAGTCATACGGTGCTTCTTTTGTGCACCCTTCTTGACCTCTGTAATCAGGGCCCCACTTCCTGGCCACCTTTTCACCCTTCGATTGGTAGGGCCCATGACAGAATGGAAGATTGTCGTGTGTTTAAAAAACCAAATCTGCATAGTAAATAGATGAATACATTAGTAAAAGGCGCGGATACAGGCAAGTCGTGTACTATTATAGTCGATATAATAGTACACGACTATATACTTAGTCGTGTTGCATAATACACAACTATAAATGAAGTCGTGTTGCATAAGACACGACACTTAGCGTCTATGTGTCGTGCCTTTCGAAGACTCTGAAAACATAGAAATGCTACATATTTGAGATTTCGCACCCCACTAGTCTGCTGGTGCGGGTACCCAAGGTTTTCAAAACTGGACTGGCCATCGAACCGGCCATCAATCCGGTCTGGTTGAACCGTGGTTTGACTGCGGTCAAACCGTGGTCAAACCGGTTTGACCCGGTTTAGGTAAAATAAGTGATAAATATATTTATCTGTTTAACATTACCATCAAAACAAAAGTAGTTCAGGTGGTCAAGTATATGAGGGTGCCCCGGGGGGTCTGAGGTTCAAATCCCCCTTAAAAAAATTTTCAAAAAAAATATTATTATAATCTGGACCGGTCCGGTTCGGTTCACCGATTCGAAAAAACCGGCCGGTTTGATAAACCAGCCTGAACCGGACCGGTTTTCCGGTCGGTTCCGATCTTCCGCAGTCGGACCGGCCGGTCCGGTCCGGTTTTGAAAACCATGGTTATACCAGAAACCAACATGTTATGCAGAAATGAAGATGGCAGAGGAGGACATGGCGAGGATGATCATCTGCCTCCTCTTCTGCACGGAGTTGTTTACACACAGCACTAGAGCGCTGAATCCCTATTTGTACCGTTACATTGAAGACCTCCCTAGATTGAGCTCATACAATTGGGCTGGGGCTATGCATAATATGTTGGTTTTTTGTATAACCCACACCAGCAGACAACTGGTTGTCAGATCTGAAGGAGGGTCACGGGGTGGTGGATACCTAAATGGCACCATGTATGTCCTTGAGGTATGTAACATTTCTATTTTTTTAGAGTCTTTGAAAGGCACGACTTTATTTATAGTCATGTATTATGCAACACGACTTTATTTATAGTTGTGTATTATAAAACACGACTAAGTATATAGTCGTGTACTGCCCCACCCCAATTGTATGACCTCAATCTTGGGAGGTCTTCAATGTAACGGTACAAACAGGGATGCAGCGCTCTAGTGCTGTGTGGAAACAGCACCGTGCAGAAGAGGAGGCAAATGATCATCCTCGACATGTCCTCCTCTGCCATCTTCATTTTGCCCTCGCTAAGCTTGTCAATGATTTCCTCAATGTGTGGAATATCCGGTCTCCCGACAGCGAAGTACTTTTTGAGGAATTGACCTTTCGGTTGGCGTGGTAAGGAGGGGACGACCTCAACTGTTTCGCCCTTTGCGGGCAATCCGGTGATAAGAGCAACTTCTTGCTCTGTGAAATGTAGCGTCCTGCCCTTGATATTGAAAACCTTCGCAGACTCATCCCAGTACTTGACCAAATGGTCGAGGGGGTTCCGAGAAACAACTACGTCCTCACCTTCAAAAATGACAGTGATACCAGCTTCTTTGATCAGTTGGCCACATCTTTGGTGACGCCGTAGGAGGGCCGCACACTTTCTCATCACACCCGGTTGACAAAACGTTGACGCGCCGGTGGCGCATAGTATGTTCTCTTTATTGATGGGTCCATCGGAGCCTTCCTCTTCCTGCCCCTCTATTTTCGCTGTCGAGGTGCCAACACAAAATCCTGATCCTCCTCCTTTTCTAATGGTATTTCTTCCATAGACTCATCTCTTTTTGTATCCATCTGCAAGGAGATAGTAGAGTGGTCAGTAGAAAAGTTGTGTCGGTGCAACACGGAAATATAAAAGTCATGTCATCGCATACACGACTAAATATACAATCTTTATAGTTCATAGTAAAAATTAAAAATCCAAATTTCGGACCTTCTGAAACTAAAATCAGTAAGGATTGTTGTAACTTACCGCAGTTTAGTCGTGTGTATGTGTGTATTTCTTGGCAGACGCTTTTCACATTCTTCCTCATCGTAAACCAAAGCTCAATCAGTCACTCCGCCAGTTGCATGAAGGCACAGGGAGCCACGGGGGAAACTCAGCAAGTTGAAGCCCCGAAATCCCCTGAGGTATGCGCTTCAAATCGCCGCCTTTACGCACTCTCCGTCAATCGTGTCGTCGAAATCTAGTAGGGGGCAGCTCCAAATCAAGTTGGGGATGTGAATAAGATCGTCGAAATCCGTAGGGGTCACCGGTGGAATCGCCGCTCGAACTCGCCGGTGGAGTCGCCGATGGAAATCGCCGGAGATACCCTTGTGTTTTTCGTGTTGTATACAACACACCTCTTCGCACAGTATTAGAACGAAAAAGATAGAAGAAGGGCATTTTCGGTACTTCAAGTCCAGATTCCATGCCATATGAGATTTCACGGGAAAAACCAAGTAATATGGGAATATGAAAGTTGGCGCCATGTAATATGGAAAAAGCTCTCATATCTTGGCATTTTTTGCCCATCTATTTCAACCAAGGTTCTACTTGCAGTTCTACCTTCCTTAAAATTAAATTCTATGCATTTTATCTCACTCTTACTTATTTTGAAACATTTTAATTCTAGAGCCTCCTTCCTTGATTCTAGTTTTATATTCAAATCTATTTTACTCTCATCAATTAAAATTAGAAATAAATATATTTTTTTTGTTGAATGTAGTGGAGCAAGGTTGAGCAAAGCAAATATCTTTTTGTTAATAACAATATGCGGAGCAAAAAAATGCTTCTTTGAAGTACAATATGCAAGATTTATAGCTTGGAACTTGGTTTTGCCAAGGTTGAGCTAGAAATAAATTATTTTAAGGAATGTAAGGATTGTTTTAGTATCACCTTCATGAAAAATATATGTGCACTGGGGCTGCAAAAAACAAACAGTGATATCATAGTAGGTAATAAATTTGACATATAGTGAGTTCACCAATCGAGTAGTAATTTCATAAAGGTGTATTAAAATTCGTAAGTTTGTTACAGTCAAATAATGTTGGTTTTCTTTTGAAAGTTTATGAGATGTTATAGCTCGACATTTCTATGCACGCTGTTTTCCTATATGCAGAAAATCTGCATTAGAAATTGCTTTGTTTACCAACTTGTATCCACCAAAAATGTAATGAAGGAATCAAATACGTGGATGAGAGTGATCATTTTATGAAAAATTTGGAACTAGTGAGTAAATAGAGCCTTTTCAGACTGGAGCACTAGGTGAGCCAAACATATTGAAATGATGAAGACTTGTTCTTTTGCAGCTTAAGCAATCATATTTGAGGTTTCAATCCATTTTGTCTATTTGAATGACGCTGCATTGTAGTTTTCAATCAAGAACCAATATTATTCAAAATATTTTGTTTTTTAATTTCCGCCAACCAATGGTGTCCAGAGTGCTTAGGACCCCGACCAGAAGAGGCAGGTTAACCTGGTTCGGATCCCAGCTGAGGACCTCACATGCGAGTGGCCAATTACAGGTGCCCATGAATTAACAACATTGGTTTCCCATATATTAAAAACATCTCAATATATAATCCTAGGGGTGGTCATCCATTTTGTTCTCATGTTGTTTCTCATTCCCACAGAAAACTATAATGTGTTTCATTCTGCTTTACATAGCAGTATATTTGTTAAACCAAGGAATTTCGTATCGGCTCCTTAAGTCGTTTTTTTAAATTTTTTACAATATCGCCGATATGTCGGTTTCAGATAGATATATTGCCATTTTTAAAAATAAAAACGTTTTTGAAAAAAAAATTAAAATTTTTAGAAAAAACAGCTTTCCCCGTTTGTTTCCCATCATAATATACATTTTTATGCATATTTTGAAATCTGTGCTATCTAAATTAGTATAACTCATTTTAAAAGTTAGATTGTGAAAATATATGATAAAAACTAACTTTCAACCACTGATATTTTTTTACAAATATTTTCAATATTTTGTCTCTTTGATCGAATACTGAATTCCTTGTGTTAAACCAGGGGGCAGGTTGAATCGCCCACCTGCCTCCTGTTACAGGAAAGCCATTCGACGGCTCGATATGACCTCCGCCACACTTAAAAACAAATAAAACCAACCAGTTTAACGTATTGGCTTACGCTTAACACTATTCATTAGAGAAGCATTAAGTACACAGTTTATTCATGTATGGATGTGAACAAGCCATTCATTGATTGATCACTGGATTCGAAGGACAGCACCAGCTATTTATTCAAGATTGCCATGAGCTGCATAATCATAAGGGGCCAGAAACAGATTTCTCCTCTTTTTTCAGACCATAACCTAGTAATCAAGAATAATCACAAAATTAGTGCAACTTATGCTGAACCCATTTCTGGGTAAGCTGAACATGGAAATGTAGTAGCTTGATCCTTTATGGAACAAAAAACAAAAACCCATAAAGAGCAAAATTTGCAACCATACGAAAAAAGAATTTTAAGTCTCAACAATCTGCTGCAACGTTTTCTTCTCCATCTCACAAAAACTGTCCCTAGTAGCTGACGTCCCTCCCACATCTATAATCCGGTGGTGTTGTAGCACAAAGTTCTGAAGTTTGCTTTTATGTGTGTATCCAATCAATCAGTTAGCGGGCAAGGTGGTACTTCAATGGTGACTCCAGCTTGAATCTGACCCCAACCAATTAGCCTCCAGTGTTTCTCAACACGCCTGCTAAGTGCCACCTTTTCCCCTTCCCTCGTGCACACGGGTGAAGTGAGCCCTAGTTTTGCAAGATCATTCCTGACGGCAATTACACGGGCGCCAGTTGACATGGACCCTATGTTCAACATCAGGATCTCATTCTTGGTCAGCTTTGACACTTTCCCCTGCTTCTCTGTTCCCTTTGTCCTAACTCCCAGGAGCCGTCGCAGAAGGAAAAAGTTGATCTAAATAAAATGCATGCACAGAAGCAATGTGAAATACATTCATACGATGTGCCAAAGAAAAACTCTCAGAAGTCTCAGCATTTTTGAGTTTTTTCATTGTTAAAGCAGTAGGAGTGTTCTAGGTGAGTAGGTCACCATTCTGTTTAGGCAGCCCACATAAACCGTCAGTGTAAAAGGGGGTGAGCTGCCTAAACCATGGGGTGGCAAACTACTCATCCGTTGTTCTATATTTGCAAAAAATAACAAATGCTTACCTCAAGCTCCGCAAAAACATCAGGAAGGGACCCAACCTCACCAAGAACCTGACCGACCAGCCGATCAGCACGTGTCAACATTGGGTCCATTGTTGTCCCAACCCCTATGAGACCCCCTGGAACAGCAAACTGCAATTCATTTTGCTCTGCATATAAAGAAACTATTCTAGAATATATAGGGGTACACTTGCTATTGCCACTCTCATCCTTCACAACAATGCCTGGACGGATTTCAATTTTCTGGTTGACCTTCAGAACACCCTGAAAATGTACTAGTATCAGCACAAGAGAATAAAAATGAGAAAGAAGAACATGCCGTTACATAATTCTATAACTAAACCAAACTATTGTTGGCAAAATATAGTGCATAGAAAGTCTTTAACGCACATCCAGAAGGCAAATCAATTCAAAATCCTCTCGCAGGTAATGTGCTTTAAAGCAATTGACACTTTCCCATGCACATTAAATATGCAAGTGAACTGCACTTGTCTTTCTGCAGCCTAGGTACTCAGAAACTCAGAAGAGAGCTGCTTCCTCTAAAACCAGGAAAGTTGCCAGCATGCCAATGATGACTACTCCCTCTGTCCCCGTATTTATAGTCCTATTTGTTTGTTTTTTTTCAAATGGCAAGTTCTTTTGATAAACCAAATAGGACTATTACTATGGAGGGAGTAGAATGTATCCTAATAACATGACATAAGCAAGTTCTTTAATTCTCTTCTCTAAAAAACCATGAGAAATTATATTGCAACTATCAGAGAACGTAACATCCTTCCATTCAGGTAATTGTTTAGATTAGTATGCAAAGCTAATATAAGAAATAGAGAACAAGTAGCATATTATAAATTTACTAGAAGAGTTTGTAGATGTAAGTTAAGAGTAATTGCATTGAAAAAAACTATCTTTAACCATGTACATGTCCTATAAAAAAACAGGTAAATGACAACATCCTGCATAACACAAGCAGCAAGCACTTTAAGTACAGAAACCATAAGGCAGAATAACGATGTGACATTGGGAAATGAAAAAGACCAACTAGCTAGGAGCCCACCACTTAGGTCAACAACACACTAACAGATAACCTCATTGATCCATTAGTACTCATTTGGAAAATTACAAATAAATATACTATTTGTATTGAATAGAGGGGCCACTAATCCTAATTAGGCCAAAGTTGGCCTCAGTCCAACTAATCTACATTCGGGATCAGTAGCTAACCAGACATTTTCGTAGCCCTATAAAAAAAGTACGCCCAAAATTCAGGTCGATTCGCATTCAATCAGTTTAAAACACAGGTACACAAATGAACTCGGGGGTCAATATAAGGAAGGGGCCCACGTTAAAACTGGTAAAAAAGTCTGAAAAAGTCTGCCCCATCTTGACATCTGATATTTCCATAGCCCCCAGCCATCAAAATGGACAAAAAAACCCTCCATTGTCAAATGCACTGTTTTCATCTCCTCAATTTTCAAACCATCCAACCAATGTGCTGAATGCACTTCAAACGATATCAATAAAAAAAAGAATGTGGGAGAATGCAAGAGGATGGAGACATATTTCCTATTATTATCTCATTGTTCCAAAGTAACGAGCTCTTGCTTTTTCTTTCTTTCTTTTTTTAAAACAAAATGTGGGAAGAGCACTTGTTCTTCAAATAAAAAGATATAGCACTCTTTTGCAATTACGTTGTATATTCTATAAATATACATATACATATACATGGAGAGAGTTAACATTGGTGTCTGCTGGGCGCAACGCGCACCATTGGATGTGCACATGTAACAGGGGGGCGAGTGGTTGATTAAAAACCTGCCTGCTCCATGATTTGAAGCCTGCTGACTGACACGGCTAGAAAGTGCCTGGCTTGCAGAAATGGGACTCTCTCTCTCTCTCTCTCTCTCTCTCTCTCTCTCTCTCTCCTTATATATATATATGACACATTAGAAGCTGTCACAAGTACCAAGGTATTGTTATCCAACACACACATAAGGCGACTATCAGAACTGAAGCTTACCCTCAGAATGCTTCCACCAGCAACACCACCTTTAATCTCATCAACCTCAGATCCAGGTTTATTCACATCAAAAGACCGAATGACTATCATGTTAGGAGAAGATGTAAAATCCCTCATAGGGATGGGAATCTTGCTAACAAGATACTCACAGACCACATCAATGTTGTACTTCAACTGTGCAGAAATTGGTACTATTGGAGCCTTTTCAGCAACTGTTCCCTGTGGCATTATTAAGCTGGATTTATAAGTTTCCTAAGTTCATAAAAACACAAAAATTTAATGACAAGAATTTCAGATCCGCAACCTGAATAAACTGTTTTATATCCTCGTGCTGATTAATGGCTACACTTTCTTGGATAAGGTCCACTTTATTTTGAAGTATTATAATGTTGGAAAGACGCATGATTTCAACAGCTGCTAGATGCTCAGATGTTTGGGGCTGCGGGCAGCTTTCATTTCCAGCTATCAACAGCAATGCCCCATCCATGATTGCTGCTCCATTGAGCATTGTAGCCATAAGAATATCATGACCCTGAAGAATTTAAACCATAAACTATAAAAGATGACAAAGGACACTTGAAGTGCCAACAAGAATATGTAGCTCTTACAAATGTATAAAAGATCGTAAATATCAAATCAAATAAATTAATAGAAACATATTGTTTATAAAAAAAATTATGGCAAGGATATTTGAGATAATTTTAACATAAAAGAAAGAACAGAGAACAACTGTTATGCAAAGAAAACGGGCAAACTTTCTATTGAGAACAACAGATAAGCACGATAAGTAAATATGGAGAAAAGGTCTTGGCTAAGTTTTTTGTACAAAGCTACAACCAGAAAGCTCTGATCCTTAAGACAAGTTTGGTGGGCTGGCTTTTATAGTTTTGTATCGTCCTTAGCTATGTGGGACTCTGGTCGTGTGGATGTTCTTGTAATTGAGAGAATCCCAACTCATAAAAAAACATAGATAACTCATCATGGATGAAACTTTAGATTAGTAATCTCCACTTCACAAATTACAATAGTAGAAGTAGATTACCCAACCCAACAGTTGAATGTTTATCATTATGTACCATCTTTCAAGCCCTATTCCTACTTTGAACAGAGAGAAGATGCAAAAACAAGATATAAGCCTGATTTAGGTTCCTTTTACCACTAATACACTAAATCAGAAGTTCAACACACACACATCCACTTAGGAATAGTAATTACTTGAATGACAACAACATTGACGATTATTAAAAATTAAACTAAAACAAACTCACCGGGCAATCCACAAAAGAAACATGTCTCAAAAGCTTCATCCTTGCCTTCTCGAATCCTGGGACATCACAAAGAGGACTATCTTCTTTCCCGCTGCCATATGCCCTGCACAAAGAATAAGATAACGAAATTATTAAAATAAAGAGAGAGAAGAAGTTCAAACATTCCTAGAGTTAAGTTCATACTTGTAGCACATTGGTCGAGGACAACTTTCGTCTTCACATTTGTATATTTTTGCATTGGCATAGCCAAGTTTAATAGTGATATTACGCTCCAGTTCATTCTTAAAACGGACAGTCTGTAAAAGAGAGGGATCACAAAGAAATTAATATGTATGATGATAAGGTACTGATACTACCATCCTCAGCACAAATAAACATTCACTCACGTCATTAACAAATTTAAAAATAAGACACTGATGGTGGCAATACCTGAACACCAGAAATAGCTTTAACAACTGTTGACTTACCATGGGCCACATGGCCAATGGTACCTGAAATGTATATAAGATCAAACTGTTACAAAGAAAGCAAAAAAGACCATTGCAAAATTTTCACCTAAAGGATTCATAAAAATTAACAAATGCTGAAATTTCAATTCATATATTACGATATCGTGAGGTGCAACCAGGCAAGGCCTCCAAGTATGCTGTTTAGATTAAGATTGGTGCCAAGGATTGACTTCAAGGATATTGGATAAAAATTCAAGGAAATAGATGATTTTCTACTAAGCAGAGTGTTACAACTACAAAAAAAAAAAAAGAAATCTATCTCAATTTAATTTAAAAGTGAACCTTCAGTTTGTATATGTTTCTTTATACAATCTTCTCTTGACTTAAAATAAACAAATATTAACACACAAAATATATCAAAACAATAACAAATAAACACAATGATAAAAATCCAGTCAAATATATAGTAAATGAAATGAAGTCAAGACATAACGATAAAAAAATCCAGTTGATTATATAGTAAATGAAATGAAGTCAACGAAATCAAGATAAAAAAAATCCAGTCGAATATATAGTAAATTAAATTAAGTCAACGACATAAAGATAATACATACAACTTTTTATTGTAAGAAAAAATTATGTCAACAACATAAGAACACAGACAGAAAGAATATTTTACCAATATTAATTGTAGCTTGTCGTGAAATGACTTCTGGTGAGAGTGGATGCAACTGAGTTACATCCAGCTTACTCAGGTCCTGCTCCATTAACCCTTTCCTAGACATTTTGGTTGCTATTTGGTATTGAGAACCCTGCCAAAATGAGGATATCGATTAAACAAAAGAAAAGAAACAAAAAAGAAGGGAAGCACTGCTAAGAAGTGGTGCCATAGATACAACAAGAAAGATACACTTAAAAACTATTAAATGTACACAAGGCATATGCTAAAGTATCATTACATCACTATATTCAAAAACAAAGTTTTAAGGAAGAAATAACAGCAGGAGCCCCTATTCCATTAAATCAAGCCAGATAAAATTTCGGGCTGCAGTTCATCCAGCCTTTTCCTCCTAACATATATTGTTTACATAAATTTTTCGTCTTGCATGAGTTGCATCAATGTCGTTTTGGGATAAATATGGAACTAGATATCATTTGCGTTCTTAACAAAGTGATAAACAAGAAATCAAATAAAAATAAAGTCATCATATACTAGCATTAAACAAACTGAGCCCATGTTTTACATATGTATAAATAGTCAGAGGGCCATACTCCCTCGAATTCAATGCTCACATGAAAGGCCGCTCAGACTAACCAGATAGCAGACACATGAATTAAAAGATTGGCCATCAAGACCATCATGAACACTAGGATTAGCTCCAACTGACTAAGCGGTCAAGTCGAAAAATCATTTGACTAATTTGACATCACTCACACAACATCAGCCAAAATCCACACACAATGTCACACGAGATCATAGATCATTATCATCTAACTAAAAATATCCCCCTAATCACATCAAATATTCAAACAACAAAAGCTCATTAACAATCCAATAAATAATTTAATCCAATTTTTCCATAAAGTCAAATTGTCAGATATCTCATATCATCTCCAATTACTAATTCAGGAAATATAATCCGCAATTATCCTCCTAGAGGATTATTAATGCACAAGAACATGCATAGCAATTCAAAATTTTCTGCATAAGTTGGATTGTCTCGTATCTAATTCCAGTTCCAATTACTAAATCAAGAGACAGAATCCTCAATTATCTTGCCAGTGAGTTATTTCATAATCATAATCAAGTAGCGCATTTTCCCAACTATTTGGGGTCGGCAACATGGATCTTACGCCCCCATTCAGGCCTGTTTTGTGCCAACTCTTTTGCAATAGATAGTAAAGTCATATTGTTTTTTATTAACTCTATCCAAGTTCTCTCAGGTCTCCCTCTCCCACTTTTGGCATCATTTACATGACAATGCCAGTGAATTATTTAGTGCAAAAAAATGGTGTACCAACTCAAAAATTTCTTCATAAGTTGGTCGTAAGATATCTAATTTCATCTCCAATCACGAGATGGAATCCGCAGTTATCCTACTCGTGAGTTATTTAGTGCAAAGAACATGTTTTTTCATAAGTTGGTTGTAAGATATCTAATTGCATCCCCAATCACTAATAAATCAAGAAATAGAATCCGCAATCACCCTAGTAATGAATTATCACGCGTACCAAAAAAAATCACTTAAAACACAAAAAGCTACACATTATCGTGAAAAGATAATCAATAAGTAACCCACGAATCAATGTAACTTAACTAGAAAGCCACAACCTTTTCAAAACAGTAGAACTAATACTGCAAAATTCAGAAATTCATACAAGGATTGAGACCCAAGTAAAGAAGGGTAGGACGGGAGGTTCCTACCGAAGTTTGGCCTAATGCGGCGGTGGGATGGGAGATCGAGAGAGTCGCGGACCGGCCGGCGGAGAGGTCGGAGTATTGCCTGGCCGACGCTCCGGCGGCGGAGGCGAGAGGACCGGAGGTGCTGCAGAGGAGAGAGGCGGAGTCGCCGGCGGCGGCGGCGGAGACGAGAGAGCAAGAAAGGAGGAGGAAATGGAGAGCTTGCAATACGGTAGATGAGGTCGATGCTCCCAGCAGAGGATGCCCTAATTTGTTTAGCCCCAACCGGCTTAAAAAACCTGCTCTGACCGGCACCAAACTGCGGAAAACCCAAACAAAATTATTGGACCCGAACCGGCGAAAATATTCCGGATTTGGGGAACTCACCGACTTACAGAGTCGGTGGATGTCCACTGTCCGTGTATTGTGTATTTTCATACTGGTGTATAAGGGGGTGGACTGGCTAGACCATGGTGCGGTGTACTGCGTACTTATCCTTCGGTCGGATTTTGTGAATTTGGATCCGCTGATGAAGCTACACCAGCGGAGTCATTGGTGAAGTTTCACCAGCCATCCATCACCCTAGATCAACACCGCACATGGACATGGAACGTATGTGCGCTCATGATGCTCTAAAATAAAGCATTTGTTATATATTTCTCTAATCTAATATGTGTGTGCGCTAAAAATAATAGTATTAAACAAACACATGAAAGTAGAATAGACATACGTTAATATAAGCTATGATATCAATTACCTAATAAAGAGTTCTTAATACATATTAATACGTATAAACACATATTAAGAACCCGGGGGGGGGGAGGGTCGCCGGGGGGTGGAGATGGGTCGCCGAGGGGTGGGGGGACGCGGTCGGAGCTTCGGGCTGCCATGGTAGAGTTGGAGCGGCCTTGGGAGGTGGTGAACTGTTTTAAATTTGGACCAGACCGAGGTTTGGACTTTGGAACTGAGACCTTAAAATGGAGCGCGTCATTAAGTGTGGTTCGCTGGAGACACATGGCGAGAAATGAACATATGTGCAGCCGATCCACTCTCTAACTACTAGTACAAGTAGCTAGCATACATGGACCATGGAATGTCGTATCGGATATCGGTAAAATATCGGTCGGCCAAAGAGACGAAATATCGAAGATATTGTGTAAAAAAATATCGGTCGTTAAAAACTAGTTTTTACCGTATATTTTCATAATCTAAATTCTAAAATGAGTTATACTAATTTAAACAAAGAATACATTTCAAAATATGCATAAAAATGCATATTAGGATAGAAAACAAACATGAAAGTTTTTTTTTCAAAAAAATTAAAAATTAATTTTTTAATTCAAAAAATACCGATATATCGGTTCGAAACCGATATATCCGCGATATTTAGAAATTTTTTAAAAACCGAAACTATGTAGTATCGGTGTATCGGTTTGTGTCCGATATATCGGCGAGACGATTTTCCATGACATGGACTACATCTACTACTGGCTACCCTATTTTTCTAATGCCAAGGCTTAGTTACTATTCAGCTCTATCATGCTCGAAATGGGCTAAACTCTACTGTGGAATGCTCTGCAATTAAGGAAAGAGTGCAATTTAATGTTTATCTGTTTCCGAAGACTTTCCATTTTTAAAATAAATCAGACTATTAAAGTGGGACGGAGTATGATCTTCATAATAAGTTTAACAAAACCCGAGGGCCAGAACCCTCAGTCTAAATATTTAGTATATGGATCCATCATTGATAATAAGGATATGAACTTCGCATTTTCTTAAACATCATCCAAGTTAGGAATTTCAAGAAGCTGATATAACCACTAAAAAACTTGCCAACTTTTAATTCAACCTATTTCTAGCATTCATTGTATCTCAACCAAGGAGCTTTCAATTTCGTTAATAAAGAGTTTCCATTTTCATCAGCTACAATTGCATGCGAAGAGAATTAATGCACTTCTTTTATCAAGTGTGCTTCTTCTTCTTGTGCTTTTAAAATAGAGACCCGAACGTTTGGAACTTTCAGCTTGCAATTCTTATTTGCCGTTGATAGTCCACTGTTTGCAAGTTGTGTGCAAAGCGCAAACGATTAGCAAGGGAACTGTAGTCTATTTTTTGCATGCAAAAGTTTGCAGGTCATGTGTGTGCAGCGGCATATATGACACTTCACTCATTTGGTTGGTTAGAATGGCTCTTTCTAAAGAGTTTCAATGTATTTTTCATAAGGGTGCCTTTTTGTCCGTGGACAAATATAAATACAAAGTGTGTGCCGAATTCAGATTGTTCAACTCTACAAGTTCCTACACTTATGAGTTTCCTCTTGTTGACATCAATTGGAGGAGGGGAGCCATGTTCCATTGGAAGTCGATAAAAAGCTACAACAGTTTATTGGATTCCAACCCATCTTGGTCCCTCAGGGAGATACTGAAAGAACACTTCAAAGAAAAAAGCACTTACTCCGCACCTGATTTATATCATAGAAGAATATTCATTCCCTTGACGACTTTTGGGCATGAAATTCACCATTTGAGTCATAGCAAGTCATGAGTCGATAAATCATATTTTAGAAATAAGTTTGTTTTGTTGTGTATTGACTTCCAAGGCTTCCATGCTTTCCATTCTTCTATAACACAATCATTCATATCCAATGCTTTTCATACACTATATGGCTGCGCAAAACTCCTTTTTTACTTTTTAAACCTGTGCAAAATTCAGATACTTGGGTACCCACACTGAGATTTCGATACCCCTCCGCCCCATATTAATGGATCCAATTGGAAGATTAGTGCTTTTTGTTGGGTACCCAACCATTACTTAATTTCCACCAATTTTAAGTTACCCAAGTACTCAACAATTACTTTTCACAAATTATACGGTTATCAGCCACTTAAATTGATCCAAATGGAGCTTATAATATGGGACGACCATTTTTCCCCAGCTATTAATGTTGGACGGAAGCCAATCCATATAATTAGAAAAGTGTACGATGATTATGATGATGGTGAACCTTCTTTCTCAGTATCTCCTCTTGAGAGGGTTGTGTCAAAAAGGCCAGCCACAACAAAAATTTGTCACTATGTTTCTTTCTATAGATTTTGTACCATCATTTTGATTCTCATAAGACTCAAACGGGTATATAATCTATGTCGGCGAGCCTTGATAGCTGGGACAATGCTGATGATGACAATGATTAATGTGGGACTGAGGGTAGGAAAATCGGATCTCAAAAAGAAGGAAGACTGAATAATGGCGGTGTGATTTCCCTTCATCATTGGCCGAACATTTTCTCCTTGAAGTTAACGTTCTATAAACGGTTTATTTGGATACCCATTTTATATTTGAATGAAAGACCATTTCCATCATTTTCCTTAAAAGAAAATGAAAATAATGGTTCATTTGGGTTGCCTAATTTTTTTTGTATTTTAATTTCTGGCATTTAGGATGTATTTTAACTTTCCATCTTGGTTGTTGTGTCATTCACACTAGGGGTGTTGGGAGTTATTTTCAAAGGTAAAACACCCCTTAATGGTCCTAACTGACTTTGGGTTCTTAACTTCCAAGATGAGCCTCCCAGACAAGAATTTATGGGAAAAAGCTTAAGGGCTTACTGTTTGGTTGCAACTTCTTGAAGTAGAAGAAGCACAATTTAGGGTATTTTATTTCTTGGATTTTTGTTGTAAAGTGATGTGTGTTTGGTTGGACATAAGTAAAAATAAGCTTTCTAGTGAGTAGTCTATTTGGCAACACAAGTAGAAATCAGATTCTGGAATGCTAAGTTATAAAACTACCCCTCATACTAAAGATCTCAATTGTCCATGTGATCGGACAGTTGAGAATGATCCCCCTCTTATAACCCTTTAAAACCCTCCATCCAAGCCCTAGCACTCCTCCCACATCGCCGTTGGGAGATACGGTCGCCCTCTCTACTTCCTTGTGGTGATCTGCATACTCTCTGATGAGCCTCAAAGCCTTCATTTTCTAGTGAGAGTTTTTGTCAACAGCTCTTTTGTAGATGGTAGGTTGACGTTCATCCAACAGCTTAGGCTGCAATTCACATGTAACACCAAAAACCATAGATTTAATGATAGAGACTTCAACGAATTTGTAAAAAAATTCTTTGAATAGATATAGAAAGTGAACCCAAGTTCTCATGCTTAACTGAACTTGGAGCAAACCCTTTAGAGACAATTCAAAATAGAAGTAGATAAATAGAAGAGCAAGAGCTGTATTAATAGTTATGAAGCACTTTCTTAAAGGAAGAAGGATCAGAAGAGACATCGGGTGCATTTGGAAGTGAAAAAGCTGCTTTCAGTGTCATTAGGATATCATGATGAGTAGATAGAGCATAAAAACACTACAAAAAGGGCAATAGTGACATTTTTTATAGAGACGTTTCACCTAAACGTTAGGAGTCACGTAGCACCCGCGCGCGGGGGATTGAGGAGAAAATCCCGTGTGCGCATGACTTCCCATTTCCCAGTCCCAATGTGTTCTCCTCCCTCGCTTCTCCCCAAACCCTAG
This sequence comes from Houttuynia cordata, assembly GCA_039654745.1. Taxonomy (NCBI): domain Eukaryota; kingdom Viridiplantae; phylum Streptophyta; class Magnoliopsida; order Piperales; family Saururaceae; genus Houttuynia; species Houttuynia cordata. The sequence continues at coordinate 47,393,268 of CM077503.1, read as the reverse complement.
CCCCGTCTCTACCCCGCCTCCATTCTCGTCCCTCGGCGGTGACAGACGCCCTCTACCCGTCGCCTTGATTGCCCACGACCTCGCCGTCGCATCGCAGCTTGCCCTAGATGCCCGCATACTGCCCAATTTCGCCAGTTCTCCAACACGACCGTGAGTTCTTTTGGCTCAATCCGTGGACGATCTGAAGTCAAGTTGAGCGAGATCTTCATCGGAGTAATTTCAATCAAAAGCAATGGTAAGATTCCTAATCGCCTTGCTTGTTTGGCTTGATTCCTCTTCTTAGAAAGCATCAATTAATTCCTCTTCTTTCTCTTTTAAAAAAGGTGAAACTTTAATGAATTTCGATTTCGAAGCACTTAATTAATTGCGTTTCATGCGAAGATTATGAACAATTATGTAATTGAGTTCGACTTTTTGAGGGATCATGGGCTTTTCATGCACGAGATAATTGTGTGTCCATTCTGGATGCAAGACAGACCACCTATCCTGCTCGATCAGTCACAATCAAACACAAACCTCTAACTATACTAGTTAGATTGTTCATTAGAAAAGAATTGTGCATTCAAACCCTTCTAATGCAAGTTTCACCCTAATGTATTGCTTGTGCAAGGTAATCCTTATAGATCCACAAAGCAAAAAGGTCTGTACACTTTTGTACATTCTTTCCATTCATACGAAGCTATTATGAAAATTTTAGTTTGCGGTTTGCTTTAGTGTCCCCCGATGCATCATGAGCAATTAGACTGAGCTCTGATGACTTGTAATTCAAACCCACACGTCTGCTGCATTAGCCAGCGATTGGCAGGACACTCATTCATAGGAGAAATTTTTAGGTGTAGTTGCTAGCGTGGTATCGGTCACCAATCAGATGGAGACACGTAACCCCCTTGTGGGCTTCACTAAGGGGCGGTTTGGGGCGTGAAAAATCAGTTTCATCCACTCCCAAAAATCCAGGTGGATGGATTTTTGGGATAAAATAACCAGCTGAGGTTAGTGGATTATCCTAAAAATCCTAACCAGCTGAATTTTTTTCAACTGGATGGTGCTGATTTTTCACACCCTGAACGGCCCCTAAACTTGTTGAAACCGTCAGGTGAGAGTAACCGTCTGGGTGAGGTGCATAAAAGGGTTGCGTGTTTCTATCAGATTGGTAACCGACACACACTAGCATGCCAAATTTAGGGGCCGTTTGGGGTGTGAAAAAGCCATAATATCCAGACTAGATTTTGGATATCTACTGTAGCATCCATATTTTTTTTTACATCCAGCTGAAACACCTCAGATATATAAAATACCTGGATGCTACAGTGTAGCAAAACATCCCATCTGGATGTTTTGCTTTTAATCATGCCCCAAACGGCCCCTTTAGTCTTCACTATCACCAAGATAAACTAATGAAAATCAAACCAACACTTAATTGGTAGCGTGTATATGTCACATAATTTACAAATTCTTTTTGAGTTGGAGGGCTGTTGGCGTCTTGATTGATTTTACGTTTGTCAAAGCTCCTTTTATTGTGTTTAAAGCTAGACATGTCCAGTCGGATTTTCAGGGTGGCATGTTGTTGACAGAACTTAGGCACAAGCCATGAAGTATGATTATCTGCTCCACAAATTATCACAAAAAACAAAAAATAATCTGCTCCACAAACTTGAAGCCCAATTGGTTGCTTTCAAGGAAGATGTATCTATTCTTCACATTGTTAATTATGTGTTACTTTTATACTGTGATGCAATCACTACAAAACTTTTAAAATAATTTTAAAATTATGTGTTACTTTACATAGTGATAAAATGTATAAGGACCTATCCTTAGGTTTCCTGGAACCTAAATAGGTTGCTCAGTTTCTTTGCAAAAATAAAAAAGATGCTATAGGTAAGACAGTTAGAATGTAATTTGATATAACTGACAGAAAACTGGCATAACAACCTAGGGTATACCCAAATTGCATTAAAAAGGACTGCAAGCTTTATATTTTTGATGACTAGATGCATTATTGCTGAGCCTAAAATCTAAACAGCTAAAGAGAATTTTTCATTCATGTTCGTCAGTGTTGAAGCTTGGCTATAGGATGGAGTATATTACACTGTAGTAACTTCTGATACTTATAGGTTTTTCTTATGGGATCTAATTTATTATTCCACTCTATTATGACCTTAACTATAAAAAAAAGATGCTTACAGGTTTTTTCGTGGATAGATTGAAGACTAGAAATGTTTGGATAAGAAGGCAAAACTTGAGTATTCCAACATGAAAAAAGAAGCTATTTCTTTAAAATAAGGAACTCAAGGTCACTACTCTTTTCTGTTTAAATAGAAATTTTTTAATAGCCTATATGAAGCCTCTTAAAGCTAAAAATGGGAGTTATTTACGAATCTCGTAATAGGATTTCATATGGTTATTTGTAGGATGCTCAATATGTTTCATATTCTATTATGCTTTGTGAGAGGTTTTCATGGTTGAACATTACAAAAAGCTTAAGTAAACCTTCATGTAACCTTGCACGCGATCCTCATTGTTTCCAATTCGTATAAATTAATAAGTTTGTGTAGCACATGATGCCATTAATTATATCAAGGTTATAGATAGATTTTGTAAGGTTATGAAACCAGGCTTTGGAGATGCTTTTTTATTTCTAATGGATGTCTAGTAGGAGATTTTTTTTTTATACATGTCTAGTAATAGATTATAATAGGATGTAATTAGATAGCAGAGCTACGTTGTAGCATCTGTGGTCAGTAGGAACCATTAGATTTTTAAAAAATTTTAAACCTCCTTTACTTACATTGCATTGGGTTATTGCTAGAAACAGCTAAATATGTTATGGAAGAAAGTAAAAGCTTGCAGCCATCAATATAAGCCTTCCTAATTGGTTGGCAGCTTAAGGTGAAAATTTCTTGCTAATTAAAGTGATGAATATGCTGGAGCTGAGGTTGCTTAATTAAAGGAAACAAAGCTACCGATTAGAAAATGGATGGTATCCAAGATTCTCATTTTGGAGACTCTCGGTCATTGATTTTTCTTTGGATTGGTGAGAGGAATAAGCGTTAGTGCCTTAGTGGTAATCTGAAATTTGGAATTTGATGACTTTTGGAATTCAGCATCTCTAGTGATTGTTTCTATGCTTTATGATGTTTTCCTTTAGGAATTGAAATTTTTTTCTTTAATTTTTTTAGTAGCAATTAATACTGAATTTCATTCGGCGCTTGTGTAAGTATAATTCAGATTGCTATTGTGTTAACTTTTCCACATCGAGTAGGTTTTACTTACTTTATTTTTCATGTTTGCGACTCTTTGTTGGAAGTTATGTCCGTTTCGTATCTTTTCTGGCCTGCAATGTAATATTTGCTCCCTGAGGTCTTGTTTGTTTGAGGTTTGACATACTTGGACCTGGTCAGAATTGTGCATTATTTACTAAATCATAAATGGTCTGAAATCCATGATTTAGAGCTCTATGGTTTTGTTATACTCCATTAAGTATCCTTGTTTTGATCATTTCCATTAACTATCATGCTGGCAGAGTTTTCCTAGCCATTGTATCTATTGCACTTCTTCGAGATCTAAAGTACGCAAATAAAGTGGAGTAAAAATCAGTCTTAGATAAATGTAGCTTGAATTATCCAATCCATTTAGCTTGAATTACATCTATCCATTATTTTATATTTCGTATGATTGAATTCTTAGGTTTTTTAAGGCTATAAGTTTCTACTGATGATAAGTTCTAATTTTGTTCATCTTGAAATAGTTTCTTGTTCATTTATGTTGCTGAAACTTGATTAGAGGGAGACTTAATGCTCAGTTGGATGCTTGTTCCAGCCTCGAAGTGCTTTTCAGTTTCTGTTTTATTCCTTTTTTTCACATTTCCTACTGTCTTTTGTTCTCTTTTCCATCCAAGTTAGCGAATTTGAAATTAATTAGTTTGCATCTTATTTGCTGATTTTCTCACTCGCAGCTGCTTGTTGGCCAACTTGAACCTTTGACAGATCAACAACTGATGGGAATATGTAATCTACAGCAAGCTGAAGGTGCCCTGTCACAAGGCATAGAAGCCCTGCAACAATCTCTGACAGAGACAATTGCTTTTGGCTCTTTAGGATGCACTGGTTTGGGTAATGTTGCTAATTATATGGGACAAATGGTAGTTGTCATGGGCAAGTTGGGGATGCTTGAAAATTTTCTCCGCTAGGTACTGTAGCTTCCCATGCATGCTTTAGCCTTCTCGACAATTTTGGGCCTGATTTGTGCTAAAAGGCTCAAGAGGAAGATAAAGGTTCTTTAGTGCAGTTTTATTAAGGAGGCACATTTAAACAATGAATTACATTCACATGGTAAAGGATCATTTAAGGCCATTTAGGGGGTTAATCTCATTTACCAGGTGAATGTCCTCCTGAGGACATTCACACGTCGAATGAGTTTTTAAATGGGAATCATGTGAAAAAAGACCTCCAATACCCTTTATTATTCACATTTCACTTCTAAATCCTTAAAAAATCTCCCGCCCACAAAACCCCATCTTTCCCTCCTAAATCCCCAAAATCTCTCCCTGCATCCTCATTGCTTCTCCTCTGCTCCTCATCCTTTGAAAGGCAAACCTGTGAAGGAGTTGGTGTCAAGGAGAGCGAAGAGAAGCACGATCCACAGGTAAAAATCAAATCTTTTCTACTGTGTTAAAATTAAATTTTTCTCATCTTTCATTTTGGTAACTTTGTTTATGATTGAGAGTTGAGACAAAGAATTAGTTGTTGTTATGCTAGATTCCATTATAATACTATTCTTGTATGTTGTGTAACATATACCCTTCAATTATAATACTAAATGTCCAAGAGGAGATTTGCGTTTGATCCTTTGAGTGTAGAGGAGTAATATCTTTTTTTTTTTGCTATGAGCCCAAATTGATCTGCCCCAAATGACGATACACAGGGTTTAATGCCACCAGTTCCCAGTGAAATCATGTAAAGACAGATAAAAAATATAGCATACTGAGCAGTAGTTGTGGTTGGGCAAACCGAACCATCACAAGGGGGAGGTTTGAATGCCGGGACTGATGCTGATAGGGTCAATGTACTCATTCCCTACACGCAATACAGAACTCTATGTTAAAAAAAGTCATAAACAGCACAGCAGTGCACAATATTCAATCAGTATAACAAACTGTGAAACCAATTGTCAATGTTTAGCAACAAGAAGCTGGACAGTAGATGATCCTAGTTTTAAAAAAAAATCTCATCGATTAACCAAATTCAACTACATAATGAAAGCTTTTATTTTTAGAAGAGGCATTAATATTGTGCCAAGTAAAGGTCTTGATGCATAATAAGTAATTAACTGGGGTTATATAACTTTATCCATTTTCATTATAGTTAGTTTGTCTTTTACTTGTTTGGCACTTCTGTAAAAGGCTCATGAGCTATTCGTTTTCTAGTAGGACTCCCCTTGCCTGAATCCATGAAAGGGTTGAACACCAGAGGGAAAATAATCGCATTTCAGAGCATTTCTAAATTCTTTAGTTAGAAACCCCAAGAGATTCAGACCAGGCCCTCAAATCATGCAAGGACTGGCTGGATCAAAAGGATTCTCAACTTACTGGTAGCACCATTTTCAGGTGTCAGTAAGAAACACTAAGAGTTGACTCTCTCAGTAAGTTGTAGAAGGGGCAGATACTGATAATTGTTTCAATAATGTTATATGATTATCACTATAATATTAGCCAAAATATGAGACTACATGCATGAGCAAGGCGGGATGGGTCATGATTTTGTGAGTTATATACTCTACTTCTCTACATATACCTAGCTAGTTCTCTACAAGTATACAACAACATTGCATTTTGCAGCTAACAGATCTGTTATAAGGCTGCAAAAGGGCAAAATACCATAGCTAAGAATTGTAAGTTGTCAATATACAAGCAAACAAAGACAGCAAATTCAATATTAGGCATTGTCAGGACCTAATAAAAAAGTGCAGGTCATATTAATTACCGGATGAAGTACAAAACCATCATGTTGAAATGATGATATAATGTTTTGGTTCTTGAACAACTAATCTGGTTCAGACAAGACTACCCATTAAGGAGACCCATACTTTTCTCATAGCATAATATTCAGTGCAGTATTAGCAAGTCAGGTGATTCAAATCTACATACGAAATGGTAGTTCTTATCTGCAGATGACAATTGAGCCAGATTATATGTGTAGCTTATTTATTACCTCAAATCACTCAATTCAAGAGTAAGGTCATTGATTTCCATCCCTGAGAGCCTAATTGTCGCCATTGTACTGGGAAGCTCCTCTCGAGCTGCATCAGGCTATATTATATAAGGCCTTTAATCTATTGTAACATTTTTAGCTCGATGAATTAAGCTTGCGTGGGAAACTGACATAAGAAACATATGCACAAATACTACTAATTACTGCCTCAAAAGTTGCCAATCAATCAGCAAGAAATTAGGGATATCTAACTCTCTAACTGCTAAATAAAATGCAGACTGGACTTTAGATTCCATAAACTGTATTTGGTCATTACAACCCAAAAACTGTATTTTTGCAGTTTCTGAGATTGATTGTCAGATAGTCTAAGTGTCAAAGATATGTTCATAGGATCAATTGATTAGTAAAAAAGCTAAGCAAAAAGAATTAGATAAAGTGTTAGGAGGCACAAACAAACAATTGAAGAGTACTTTTGCATTTTTACATCAAATAGACGTATGTGGGTGATGTTTACTATCTGGTCGGTTAGATTCAAAGTATTGTCTCACTTGTAAAAAAAGTACTGTCTCAATAAACATATTTATTAGAGATCATATTCTCCTTGTATGCTCACTTTGAAGTGCTTATGTGAGAAAGGTTTACTTTGGATTGAAATGGGTTCTACGCACTGGAATCCTTCTTGTGGAAATGATGGTGACAAAAAATATGCCAAAAAAGTGAATCGGGACAAAGAAAAGCATTACATCTTCCTTGAACACATGTCATTTGCAATGAACAAAGGACACAGGAAAGGAGCTGGTCTAGACAAAAAAGGTTGGGAATTAGTCATTGAGCTCTTCATGGTGCGCAACCATATTGAAGTTGATGTTCAACAGTTGAGAAACCACTATGATGCAGCAAGGAGGTTTTATCAAGGATGGAAGGAATTATCGGATATGACTGGGGTTGGGTGGGACCACAAGTCTTGCACTTACATTTTGACTAACGAGCAATGGGCGGGATTCTTGAAGGTAATTCACTTCATCTATGGATTGATGTTTGCCTTTAGCTAGATATATATTTGTACTGAGTTCTAATTTTTATATGTTGGCATTATTAATTATTGGTGCAGAAAAACAAGTATTGTGCTCGACTGAGGACTTGGGGGTATGACAAAGATGCTGAAGCAAACATGTTGAATGTCTTTGAGGGTAAACATGCAACAGGACAATACAAGAAATATTTCCATGCCGGTGAAGGTCCCTCAAGCGACTCTGAAGAGGAAGAGCAGCAAATCAACTTAGAAAAGGGTGGTGGAAATGGTTATGGGGACACAAGCCAATTCAAGGTTATGGAGGATGATGAATTTCTCCAAGGGGTAGGGATGCATGAACACCAAAATTCCTATGCACAAGAGAAGTTTGTACCTAGCAGCCAAGTCCCACCTACATCTACTCAAGGCCCTACTCCCCATTGGGTAGGGATGCCACCACCAAGATCAGGCCTGCTGAGTTTTCAATGCCACTACCAAATGCAACCACAAAGGAGACAAAGAAGAGGAAATCTCGTGCCAAGGACAACACATCTGTTGGGGAGTCGATTGTATTAGCCATGAGGGAGCGAAATGAAATTGCACGTGAAGAATCTTTCGCAAGTAAGGATCAATACGAAAAAGATCAGTACAAGGAAGTTGTGGACTTGCTGAAAGCTCTTCCTGGGTTTAATATATTTGACCCTATGTATGCTAATGCAATTTCCCTCATGATGAACACTGAAGTAAGACGTCTTTGGCTGATATTGGGGGATGATCCAAAGAGAGGAATGGTTGTGTAGTTACTGGCTTGATCATGGTTCAAAATAGTCTTCTTTGGCATTGTTTGTAGTGTTGATGTTTTCTTCTAGTATAAGATCGACTTGTGACTTATGTTTATATTTAAGTTGTGTGTGATGATGACTCTTTTATACAATTGTGTGGCATTAATTTTAATATCATAGGTGTGTGATTTCTTAATGCATCTTTTTAATTGTGTATGAATTATGTTGGCAATCAGATTTGATCAATGGCTTTCAGTTGGCAAGAATTTGTGTACGACAATGATGAAGAAGTGGTTGTTTCGCATTACCTTGGTGAACTATTTCTGAGGCCACAAAGGAATATTGTCCACATGCACAGGGACAGAGGCAACACCATAATGTATGACATGTTGAACAACTCAAATGAAATTTGTGTCAATATGTGTAGAATGAACAGGAAGACATTTGTCCAATTGTGTTATGAAATGAGGAAGGGTGACTATCTCAAGGACACAAGGAATGTGGGAGTTGAGGAGCAACTGTGTTTTTTCCTTGAGCTTTGTGGCCATAGAGAAGGGCAGCGGGTAGTTGGACATCACATGTCGCACTCAACAGAAACAATAATCCGACATTTCAACAAGGTTCTGAAATCTTTATATATGTGGTCTGCAAAAAAGATTGTTCCACTTTTGAGTCATGAACATACACCCTCATACATTAGGAATAAGGAGAAATACTATCCTTGGTTTATGAATTGCATAGGAGCTATTGATGGAACACATGTAGTAGCTAGAGTACCACCAGAAGAGGAGCAAGCTTTCAGGAGAAAAACAAAGAAGGTGACTCAAAAAATAATGGCAGTGTGCGACTTTAGTATGCGATTCACTTTTGCAGTAGCAGGTTGGGAGGGTTCAGCACACGATTCAAAGGTGTTTAGTCATGCAATAAATGACACAGATTCGAGATTTCCACATCCCCCATTAGGCAAATATTATCTGGTTGATGCAGGATACCCAAATATGAAAGGATACCGTGGCCCTTACAAAGGAACTCGATACCATATCCCAGAATTTCGCCAACGTGGGCCTCTAGGAAGAAATGAAAGGTATAACAGCCATCATTCTTCCCTGCGCAACATTATTGAGAGGACTTTTGGTGTTAGGAAGGAACGATGGATTATTTTGTCTGATTTCCCAAAATACAGCTTTAAAAAGCAATGCAAGATTGTGCTAGTCACTATGGCACTCCATAATTTCATCAAGGAAGAACAAGGAGCTGCAAATGATCCAGATCTTGTTGATGCTTTGTTCAAAAAATGGGAGAACGAAAATATGGTTCCTGCTCAAGAAGAAGAAGAAAATATAGGCTCAAGTATTGTAAATGATGATGCATCAATGGCTATTGTTCGCAATGGAATTCGGGATGCAATTGGCGACTATTATGGGTTGCCTCTAGAAACTTGAGATAGTATAGATCCGGATCAGTGACCACTCTCATCGCTTTCTTTTTTGGAAGAACTTATATGTTTTGGTTAGTGCAAAAAAAACTTTTATTTTTTTATTATAGTTTTGCCCAAAGGGTAGGTTTTTTGTTATTTGTTAAAATGTTGGACTGGATGCCCACGACTTGCATGATTACCCGCTTGCATGCAAAATGCCAAGAAGTCAAATTAATTCCGAATTCTCGAAAAAAAGCACACAGGTCATTTTATTTATAATATTCAAAATTTAAGGCATTACAATATACGGTCAATTGAGATGCTTTAGGTGAAAATAACACTCAAGGATAAAGATGACATTTTCTATCTTTAAATGGGTTTGCAAATGAACCTCCCAAACAACACTTTACATTCTAAATGATTTAAAGAAAAATGTAAAATATACGCCTTGCCAAACAAACTATCATTTTCATTTCATTTAGGGAAAGGAAAATGAAAAAATTTACCTTTCCTACAGTCATCAAATGGCCTCCCAAACAGCCCCTAAAGGGTCAGGCTACTTTAGGTCATTACATAACATAGAAAAATTGACCTTTGCACTTCTAAAGAAAAAAATTGTAATCAATCGAAAGTTTAGACTTCTTGCCTGCTTTTGTTGTTTTTAATTAAGCATTGTTATTTGATCATAATATCATGCAAAATCATACTGATATTTATTGTTTTGTGAAGATTTATGGAATACTGAATTTGTTGGAGCAAGGACAATTCGAAGAGAATTTCTAAAGTAGATATAGATATTTATAAAAATGTATAATAAGACGTCTTGTAATTTATTGAAATGTATTATATGATGTACATTCACCTTCATGTGAAAAGTAATAATACACTTTTTGATAATGTGAAACAGGTGGTTTCAAGTTAATTATTTTTTTATATTATTAAAAAAAACAAAAGTGAATTGTTTTCAACGACACTTTCAAACGCGTCGCTAAAACTCACCGGTACATTCAGTGACGCTAGACCAAATGACACTAATGCTATTTTTGTATTTGGGAATTTTTACCGACGCTTTTCTAAACGTCGCTGATTCCTTTCTCCCAAAGAAGTAATGACGTTTTACAAACGTCGCTATTAGCATCGACGTTTTATACACTTTTAGCAACGCTTTGCGAGCGTCGCTATAACACAATTTTTTTTGTAATGAAAAAGAGAACAAAAAAACGAATAAAAAATAAACAAGATATGAATCATTAAAGTTTGTTCTATTTTAATGGGCGATTATACGATCCAATATGCTATCGTATAATCGATTACACAATACCACATTGTATCGTGTAATCGCCCATTAAAATTGGATAAACTTCAATGATTCATGTCTCGCTCATTTTTTATCCGTTTTTGGTTTTTTTTCTTATTTTATATGCTCTTTCTAGTTTCTACTCATCATTATATTCTAATGACCTTGATATTTTATAAAAAAATCACCATAAAATCCACGATAAATAGTTCGCAATGGCTCAATATCTTTATGATATCATCATTTAGAAAGCGCCTGATTATGAGAAAATATGATGCGGAAAGTGACAACCAAATAGACCCTAAACGAACTTTAATGAAAAGGGAAATGGGTATCCAAACAGCCCTAATTATTGCTCTCCCTCGCTTTCAAGGGTTCGATGCAATATATTTCAGCTATACCTAAAGGGTTCGATGCAGTATATTTCAGCTATACCTAATCCAAATGGGATATGATGATTGAAGGTGTCCCACACCATAATAATAAACAGAATATTAGATAAAGGGACAAGCACATTTCTCAAGTAGGTCTTCACCACTCCTTTACAATCATTCACTATTAGTTATGGTAGCATAGTGTCCTCATTTCTTTCCTCCCTCCATCTATCCCCACAAAAGCGAAAGAGAGACTATCAATCAGCTTGTCGAATGTTGTAAGCCCCTTCATATAGAAAGTAGTGCTTGCGGGGCTGTAAAAGAAAGCATGTGTCTCAACCTTTAAAAAAAAAGAAAGAAAGCACGTGTTTGATGTGATATGCTATTTTGTACAGGAGTTGTTAGACAGGCCTGCGTCTGGAGAAATTGTTGGGTCTCTGTAGCACACTACTCCATTGATCTCCCTGATTGACGGCCCACACACTTTATGTATGCCCTGGCATAAACTCATGCAGTCAGGCCGTGATACTGATACCCAATAATTTCTTCTGTGTCTGAACATGACACAATCTTGTGCTTTGTGTATAAAATTTGTAAGTGCTTTCCACCGTTGATTCAAGCCTGAATTTTGATATTTAATTTTGTTACTGCAATTATTCTACTATGAAACTCCCAATCCAAACATACCCTAACTTAGGACCAAGTTTATATGCGCTCGTCATGCACCAGGCACTTGGGGGCGGGGGCAGTGCAATTTTGATCATCGGTGCCCATCAATATAGGGGCAGACGGGTTGCCTGTTTTTTCCACTTGCCCCTACACATCACACACGAACCATTGGATCGTGATCCACCATACACATCAAAATGTTTGTCTCCCTGCAGGCCATTGAATTTCAATTTGGTGATGCACATTAATACAGGGAAAGTAGGCTTGATTCTTGAATCATTTGCTCGCCTCCCGGATCACAGCGCCATGGCGATGCAAGTGAAGCTATAATTATGCTAGTAACATTAGATGAAGATTCATATGAGGCAACACCTTATGGATTCTCTCTGCCTGATAAGCACGCTGGACGTATATAAGGCACTAACAAAGAAAATATGTGTTTTGGAAAGCATTCTCAGATTATGTGCATGACGGTAGCCGTCAGATGTGCTGTCCTCCCATGCATGATGGGACGTTTCGCTAACTTCGACACACTGTGGGCACATCTGCATTTGTACAATCTGTTTTAACGGCTTCAGATCGTCTGTGAGGCCCGCACAACCTTTTTGGGGTACTGGTGCACAAATAAGATAAATCGAGGTGTGCATTTAAAGCTTTATTTTAAATTAAATGGGCAATTTGATTTCTCCAGAGGCGTCTCTATCTTATGGGCCACTGCTGTGGCTATGAGGACCCAACAGACGATCGAGTATCTAAAGCCTTGTTGGGTTAACATTGTTCGTCCAAGAAATCATATTTTTCTCTCAATTGGTGGGGAGAAGAGAACAGCTTTTGCCATTATCGTATAAAGCAAGATGCCTCCCCTCCAAGACGCACATCATCTCTTTTTCTTTCCTTTTGCTCGTCCTCTGGCTCGAACATGGATCATTCATCAACATCCCTTCACCTGATCCTAGTCCACTGCATCCTAAGTGAAGCTATAATTATGTCAATAAGATCAGAGTAGGGCTAGCCAGCGCGATCTGAAGACTGCCTGGCTTCAGCGCACCAGTGCTGTCATGAAGGCTATTTCTTGGATAACATTATATGAAGAAAGTAACACGCATAAGCAACCTTGGATGAATTTCCACCCGGATAACTCACGCGAAAGCTTATGGCATGCTGGGCTCATTAGGCAATATAAAAGAAAAAAAATGAACGTGTTTTAGAAAGAAATCATGCTCATAACAATTGCATGATGATAGCCACCAGATTGTGAGGGCCTCCCATGATCGAACGGTTGCCAACCCTGCATGCACTATGGGCGTCTGCATCTGCATCTGCACGCATTCTTTAACATTGTTCGTCCAAAACATTTGGAACAGACTACACAATCAGACAGAACCTGTGCGCCAAACTAGTGTCCACAACACAAAAGTTTGAAAGCCCTATCATATTTCCACCCCCAATTGGTGGGGATAGGAGAATAGCTTTTGAAAGACGCTTGCTGGAAAAGGTGACTCAGCTCGCTGCTCGTAAAGCTGACTAAGCTCGCTGTTGCTCGTAAACCCTTTATCTTTTATTATTGCGGAACCATATCACAATAAACAAATATGTGACGATCGATCTAAATTAAAAATATAATTAGGGAGTATAAATCAAGATGCCTCCCCTCCAAGACGCTTGACATCTCTCCTCTTTCTGCTGCTCCTGTAGCTCAAACAGTATGGATATTCCATCAAAATCCCTTTGCATGATACTGCTCCACTGCATGCTTCTTCTAGCTCTCTCCACCACCACCTGCCTCTCCCAGCCCATCAAGAAAACCTGCCAGCCCATGTGCGGCAACCTCACCGTCGACTATCCCTTCGGCATCGGCGGCCCAGACTGCTACTTGGAAAAAGGTTTCCAAATCCTCTGCTCCGACAACAAAGACCCTGTCCCGGTCCTTGCCGTCGTCAACCTCCCGATCAATGAGATCCACCGCAACGGCAAGATCGTCCTCCAGAAGACTGGCCTCATGGCCTTTGAGTGCCAGAATTCGACGGGTGCTCGCAATAACTCGGCCGAGGTGTGCCTCAACCTCTCCCCGCCCTTCACCATCTCAGCCCAGTCCAACCGCTTCATGGCCATTGGCTGCGACACCCGCGCCTACGTCACAGACAACATGTCCTTCAACAGCAGCTGCGAGACGCACTGGTCGCGCAGCCAGAGCCGCAGCGGTGGGCTCGGACACTGCCAGACAGCGCTGCCTGAGGGAGCCACCGGATTCTGCTACCGCGTCACCACAATCAGGAACTACACAGACTGCACATCGTCCACGCGGTGCAGCTTTGCGACACTGGTGTCGGCACAGACGGCGTTCAAGAGCGAGCCGGAGCTTTTGGCGCTGACGAGGCCGGAGGCGGTGGCTACCAGCCAAACGTTCGTTGCCGACTGGGCTGTCAATAGCGCGGACTGCCCGTGCGGGCCGAATGCAAGATGTAATGTGTCCTTAAGGGGGTCTGGGTATCTTTGTGAGTGCGAGAAGGGGTTCAGCGGGAATCCTTACCTCAAAGAGGCCGGCAGCTGCGATAGTCATGGTAAGGCCAAGTTTTGCTTTTTATTGAAAATGATCAGAAATTACACACTCTTTGTTCAAAAGTATGTGTCTCCATTAGATATTTCAATTAGAAAACCAAAACGAACTGATTTGGTTTTCTAATCCAAGCAAGTAATTTTGGACGGGTGGAATAGAATATAATCTGCCGGGTAGAGTTGTTAGGAAATATAAATTATTAATTTATTGTATATTCTAAAGCTACTTAAAAATTTCTCCAACATGAGAGGCAACGGCATTCTCCATGACCATAGTAGTCCTAGCATGGTACATGGAGATCCAACATGGTGCATAGTAACAAAAGGGAGGAACATTCTCCATTACCTAGATACTATAGCTCTGACTGTGTGCGTATTAACATGATTCTATTTCTAATTTACTTAACTAGATAACTTACATCAGCTGCTTCTTTTTTTCTTTGATTCACAAGTCTTTTCTAACTAGCTTTCACTTTCTGAATGTGGCTTATTGGTCCAATGATGGAGGACAGAGGTTCCATTTCCCTCCGCTACAGTGGCCATCGGTAAGAACACATTCCCTTACTTTCATATAGCTTCATGTGTCAGACAAGCATACTTTCATGACTCATCTGTAAAGAGAAGAAAGACAAGCACACTTTCCTACATAAGGCACTCACCAATACAAAGATGCTCGATTTGAGGTCTAAATGAGCCAAGATTAAGATGTGCCTTGGCCATTTAGACATAAGGATCGAGTTATACACTCGCTACTTTTTAGATATATCTGGATAAGAGGACAGTCCTATTTTAAATACTCATACTCCATATGGTTAATTTAAGTTGATTTTGATCCTCTTCTTCCCTCATTAGTCAACATTTTTTTTAGATGGAGCATCTAAAACAGGGCAGAAGGAGTATATGATACCGTAAGATTTCAGATGCAAGTCAGACTTACCAAACAGTAGGAGCAAGCATTTTGCATTTCAGAAGTGCATAAGAGCATTAGAGGCAGTATGATTTAAGAAGTTACTCCCTCCTAAAAGAACTAGGCTGCAATTCAAAAATTAAGGATCTAGAATTAAGCGACTGGAATTACCTTACATGCCAATAGATCTTCATGAACGTGCATGTTTAGGGGTAAACGGAGGCTTAAATTTTTATGGGCCCTACAAGACACTAAATTTATCTTATTTTCATGTTGCCGGGCCTTTTTGGACGGAGGGGGTACTAAAATTTTACTACATTATATTGACAAAAAAACTAAAACTGTGCCCCGGTGTTATGCCGTGAGCCATCAAATTGCACGTTAATCAGGAGGCGGGTGAGTGATATAATTGCCAAATCCGTTTATTAAGCCTCATCAACACACATCGTCAGATCATTATTTAAATGCACATGTTGTTGGAATATTAAAATATATAATAAAGATTTTTATTTCTTACAAGCTCAAGCTTTTGAGAAACTTGGTATCGGAACTCCCGGTTAGTGAGGCCCTCGGTTCTAGTCTCGTTGGAGGCATTTGTACCCCCATTATGTTCTACATACCTCGCTTGATGAACTCTTATAGGTGAGGGAGAGTGTTGGAATACTAAAATATGTATAATAAAGATTTCCGTTTCTACAAGCTTGAGCATTTGAGAAACTTAGTTATCATAGACTAACAGGATTTCTAAATTTTGTTTGGAGCATTTGTCAACGGATTTTGTGAAATTTTTCAGCGGCCGGATTTGCTCTGGTGGGCACATTTGCAGCAGGTTCATACACATACAACATATACTACCCCAGCACGGAAGCAAGCACAGTCCCTCCACCATCAGCCCCGCCTGCCGGTGCTCCTAATGGACCCAGAGTTCCCACCTTGGAAGATCTCCAAAGGATCATTAAAGTCTGTGCCTTTTCCCAAAAGCTCTACGAGATGCTGGGTAGAATAAGGGAAAAAGGGCCCCTTGTGGAATACAAGCCCCTCATAGTAGAAGACACAAATCAAATTGAACCATTCAGGAATGAATTCAATTTTTTCCGTTTATGGGTCCGACACCCTAATGTTGTTAGACCATACCAATGCAAGCTTGATGAAAAGACCCAGGAAGATGCAATTTTGGTCTACTACAAGTTCTATGAGCACACACTCCACCACCATCTCCATAGTAATAATGGTGGTGGTGGTGGTGGTGATGCTGTTGATGATGAAACAGAGAAGGACAATACAATGGCAGTGGCGGTGGCAACTTTGTCATGGAATGATCGCTTGCGCGTTGCTGTTGGGACAGCGCGGGCGCTGGCTTGTACACACTCGCAGGGCATTATGCACAGGGATGTGAGGTCTAGTAACATCCTCTTGGATGAAAAGCGCAACTCCAAGGTGATCCAATTTGGGGTGGCAATGCTGTTGAAACCAGAGACGTACATGGACATGAGAAAAGGGTATCTGGACCCAGAGTACTTGGAGACAAAAACAGTGACTTACAAGAGTGACGTCTATGCATTTGGAGTGCTTCTTGTTGAGTTATTGACAAGCGAGGACCCCAGCTTGGATGTAGATGGGCTGGAGAAGGCACATGGGCTAGTGACTAGGTTTAACTTGGCAACAGATGATGAAATTGATAAGAGTATTCAGAGTGAGATTTGTATGGATGAATTGAGTAAGGAAGCAAAAATGGAACAGCTGACTAAAGTGGTGCGAGTGGCTAAGGCTTGTTTGCAGAAGGGGGGAGAGATGAGGCCCAGTATGAGTGAAGTGGTGGTGCAACTGGATTGTGCACTGGAGGACTGTCCGGATGTGGATTTCAATGACAATATGTATGAGAATTTGAAGAAGGAAGGATTTGACATCTCAATGAACTTGGCTGTGGAAAGTGAAAAAACAGTACAAGAAGCAGGGGGCAAGACATTGTTTGAGCTTCTTACTGGGTCTTGATGAGCAAGCAATTCTTGAGTTTAATACGATATAACTATGGGATTGACATTGTAGTGTAACTTGTAATTGTATGATTTGGTCTGCTTGCTTGTGAACAACTCATCTATAGTGCGACTATATTATCCGTCCACCCAATAACAACTCCTTGATTGTAGTATGTTGCTAGCAAAATGCAAAAAGAGAAGAGGAAAACTTCATCTATGTAATGTACGCAGAATTAGCAATTTAAATGTAAAGAGGTGGGCCTTTTTACCTTTTAGTTGTTAGTTTATTTACAGGCACATCTTAAACATGATGAGGAATTCACCACCCCACGGTTTAGCTACCCCACACCCCGTATACACAGACAGTGGATGTCCGCCGTTTGAACAGACGGATGGTGGACACCCACTCACCGTGTAATTGGGTGCCAAATTGTGGAGCTAGAAAGCACGAATACGAATACAGCGACACAATATGGACACGGGGATACGACATTTTTTCAAAAAGTAGAATACGACATAACTAATAAATATATATATATATATATATATAATTTTTAAATATATTTTTTTGTATGGATTTTATGCCACTTTGATTCCGATCAGAGCCAAATGCGGTATATAATCCATGCCGCCTATCCCTGGGATAAGGCATATGATGATGATATAATTTTTAAATATATTTTTTAGTATTGTAGCACCATATTTTTTCCTTTAAACCTTGTAAATGGCAATCTCCATGTTCCTAATGTGAGAAATTATTAGGTACGCGGCGCATAGGGGAAAGTCATGCTCATCACCAATGGGATGATTGACACGACTCCCCCTCTTGTCATGAGGGCCCATAGAGGACCCACAAATTGGAAATTGTGTCAATCACCCATTGGTCATGAGCATGACTTTCCCCTACGTGCTGTGTACCTAATAATTTCTCTCCTAATATTCTACATGTACGGTCAAGATCACACAACAATGATCTTTTTTTCCCACTTCCCACTTCCCACTTCCCTTTTCCCCCTTTACTCTTTTACATTCTTGTCCCTCGTATAGAACTAAACACTTCTACCTCCTCGCTCCCACTCTCTCCCCGACACACTCCTTTTAATGGTGACAAAGACCAGACCAACATAGTTGGCTTTGCCTCTCACTGGAGCTCCGACCAAGTAGCCGTCCAGCTTCTTCTTCCATTAATGGATCCTCCTCCTCTCACTCTTGCTTTGGAGTCCACTCATTCAAAAGCTTTTGCATAGAAATCTCTCAAAGGAAGTCGAATATGATTGTTGTTCGCCGAATTTTGTCCAAATTCTCCGTTCTGAGCTGTTCATGAGGGAAAGTTTCGATTTTGGGCGGTTTTGTGGAGGTTTCTGAGCTTTTCTTGTCAAAATCTCTTATCATTTTCACACATTTGACTTTTCTGCCAAGATTTTGCCATTTATGAGCTTTTTTGAAGAAACCCAGCTGGGAAAAGATCTCATCTTTAGCTCATTTTACCTTTTAACTGTTGGGGTTTATCCCACATTGGATGTGGAAGGGGATGTTGGTCAGTTTAGTGTGAGGGAAAGCTTCATCTCTCAAGCTAGCTTTTGTGATGAGAGAGGCACAAAACCACCCAACACTGGTATCGAAGCCCGAGTTACCAACAATCTCGGCCCAACAGTCCATAGGAGGAAGTGAGTCTACCTCCAACCCAAAGGCCCGATGTGTGAGGGAGAGATTGTTGGAGTTTATCCCGCATCCAATGTGGAAGGGGCTGGTGGTCAGTTTATAAGTGTGAGTGAAAGCCTCACATCTCAAGCTAATTTTTGGAGTGAGAGAGACCCAAGATCACCCAACACTGGTATTGGAGCCTGGGTTACTAATAGTCTCGGCCCAACAGTCTACGGGAGGAACTGGGTCTGCCCCCAACCCAAAGGGCCGATGTGTGAAGGGGAGATTGTTGAGATGTGGAAATGGTTGGTGGTCAGTTTATAAGTGTGAGGGAAAACCTCGCATCTCAAGCTAATTTTTTGGGTGAGAGAGGCCCAAGGCCACCCAACACTAATGGCGGCCATGGCAAGCCTGAGCTTTCACATTGCCAAGTTGGAGAAAAGCTGAGATCTTTCTGGCGTTCCCTTGCATACTCGCCTTCCTCCGCGATTTTTGAAGCTTTTTGGATTTGTTAATGGTGGTGGCCTGAGATTTCGGAGAATGGCGATGCCAACGACCTTCTTGGCGGTTTGGCTCATCATCGTGCTCCTCGGCTAGGCGCTAAACAATGACGTGCTAGGCTTGATCGTCTTCAAGGTCGACATCCAAGACCCACAAACCTGGCTATCGACATTGTCTGAGGACGACGACATCCCATGCGGCTGGGAAGGCGTGTGCTACTGCAACCCACGGAGTGACTACATCATGGAGATTGCTCTCGGCAGCCTCGCCCTCTCCGGCCACAGGTAATGGCGCTGCATATCCATCCAGTGTTGTGTTGGATTTGTTTTTTTTTTTTTAATTCCGGATACGCGCAGGATGCAAAGACAGTCGTATTGTTGCCGCATCTATGTCCAATCCGTATCAGGTACAGATACAACAACCAATTTATCGTTCGTGCTTCCTAGGTGTTTTATTTTTTGGCACCAATCCCATAAAAAATTTGGGACTTCATGGCGGGGGGCACATTTTCTAAAAGAGAAGATAAGTTTGGGGAGGATCAAGAACTAACATTTATCATGGATATCATGATAACTCTGGAGAAAAATAGAAGACGGCATGTTTGGCAACCGCTTCCCCGAAGCGCAACATTGGCCATGCCATATGCACATTTAATTTGTCTTTAGGAGCGGAGGGAGGCTATGAAGGACGACCGGCTCGCCATTTCTGCGCCGGTGACGGGAGGAGCACCGGCGAAGATGGTGTTGAGAATTATTAATAAATAATGGGGGCAAGAGTACCACCAACCCGTTTGATGAAACTCCACAAAATACCTGAAATAAAGAGAGAAGAAATTTGATTCGAGGCACTCTAAACGATGTCCTTGAAACAGATATGCCGCCCTTTGTGCACTGGCTTTACTGGCATTCCGTTCCCGAGATACAATGAACCACACTATTGGTTTAAAGATTCACTTCAAATCAAACCAACTCGAACTCGATAAGAGGAGATGCTATTGCTCAATGATTTCTACGAGAGAGTTTTTTATTGTTTTTCTATATCTATCTTCTTAGATTTCACGTTCACTATTTATAGGAGAACTCTAATAGTTTTTTTCTAGAATGAAAGGACACAACTTTTTGTAGAAAACTGCAAAAACCGGACTCTGCAACTGCCGGTGCAATCAATCGCATTAATAGGCGATCAATCGCCTCAAGTATTTTAGCGTTATTCTAGTACTTACATTCCCAAAGCGATAGATCGCGACTCATTTTTCTGAAATCACAGTAAATATGATCGATCGATCGCTCTCCCTTCGGCGATCGATCGCGACCACTTCTGCGATCGATCATGGATGCAATTCTTTAATTCAAGTCACAATATTTTTTTTTCAACAATTCCCACCATGACTTGATATTAAACTAGTCAACACACTAGAATGCAGAAGGCAACATGAATTAGACACTGAGTAACAGTACTCTATGTTTTCAGCGATAGGTACCTTGCGGGTTTGAACCTACACCTAGTTTGACATACCGCCACTCTCACAAGTTCGAAGTGAACAAAGTTTTGAACTTGAACCTTAGAGCAAGAGCTTTAGCATATCTAACACATAGAGTAACTCCCTTTTCGAGATCATTCATGGTAGCGCTTTACGGCTATGCGCCTTGTATCCTTTCATGAGTTGCATATTAGAGAACATGCCCATGTTCTCCTTAACTCGGACCTAAATGGCACTCATATAGGTGACAGTCTCCGAGGGTAATCTGCATAACAATACCCTACCATTTAGGCCTTGACCTCACTAAGACTTTTGTCAACCTGTTTCATATGCAGTAGAGCACTCTCATCATAACACGGGAATGAACATACAGTATATTTAAATAATACTCTCCGAGTCACGCATTAGCTTGTTTTTACCTATTGAATCTTCGTTGTGGGGTCTCCACGACAATGACTTAATTATAGGCTTTCAGCCCCATTCCCCTAAATGAGTTTAGAATTTGCCCTGCCGACAATCATTTGGTAAACGAATAAGCCAATTTATCCGCTGATCGTATAAAACTTAAGGTAATGACCCCAGAAGTAGTCAACTTGCACAAGATTTTATACTTTAGTTCAACATGTCTGGAGGACCTCTTATTATGATTCTTACTCTTAACCTTATCAAGAGCTGATTTGGCCATCACAGTGAATCAAAATTGCTAGAATTGGCTTATTCAACCAGGATATATCTATTAAAAGATCCCTAAGCCATTCTGACATTCCTCCAGTTTTATCAAGAGCTACTAACTCAACATCTATAATAGATCTTGTTATCAAATTTGCTTGGAAAGTTTCCATGCAACCGCCCCGCCACCTAACGTGAGCCACTAGTGGCCTTTGTTTCATCAGAATCTGCGACCTAATTTGGATCACTGTATCCTTCTAATACAGGAGGGAACACAAAATAATATAAACCGTAATTTACACTTCCCTTTAGATATCTGAATACTCTCTCAATGGCAGTCCAATGAGACTCATTTGGGCTCTTAGTATATCTACTTAGTCTTCTCACAACATATGATATATCCAGTCTACTGCAGTTAGCCAGATAACCCAAACTTTCTATAAGCTGTGAATATTTAAGTTGTAACACATTCTTTAATCTTACACTATAATCATATGGCGTATTGATGGGTTTTCTATTGAAGTAACCATACTTCTTTAGATTCTTCTCCACATAGTGTGATCGACTCACAACTATTCCTTTAGAAGTCTTATCAATCTTCAAGCCCAATATGACCTTAGCAACACCTAAATCTTTCATATCAAAATTCTCGTTAAAGAAACTCTTAACCTTATTGATATCTTTTACATTATTACCAAATATAAGAATGTCATCCATATACAAACATAATATAACACAAGAGTTACCAAGAAGCTTCCAATATAGACATTTATCAGAAGTATACATAACAAAATTATTTGAAAGAAGAACACTATCAAACTTTTGATGTCATTGTTTAGGAGCCTGTTTTAACCCATAAAGAGATCTCACTAACTTACATACTTTTCTTTCTTGACCAGGAACTACAAAACCTTCAGGCTGCTCCTATTTCCTCCTCAAATTCACCATTTAAAAATGCTGTTTTGACATCCATTTGATTGATCTCGAGGTTATAATGAGCTGCCAATGCAATAAACACTTGAATTGTAGTTATCATGGTCATGAGAGAATATGCGTCAAAGAAATCTTGACATTCATTTTGACTATAACCTTTAGCTATTAATCTAGCTTTGCATTTTTCAATAGATTCATCAAGATAATATTTTCTTTTAAATATCCATTTGTACCTAATTGGTTTAAATCCTGGAGGTAGATCCGTTAGAACCCATGTCCTATGTGCAAGTATAGAATCCATTTCACTTTGTACCGCCTCCTTCCATAAAGGAGCTTCACTAGATGACATGGCCTAACTAAAGGTTAAGAGATTAAAAGTCATCCACAAAGTTCTCCTCACCATAAAAGTGTAAAAGTCATCCCCAAAGTTCTTCTCTATTGTGGTTCTCTTAGATCTCATAACCTCCACATTAGTACTTGAATCTTCAATTCTGGGAATAGAAGATGAGGAACTATCTTCTTTATGCACAACAACCTTACCATTTTCCTTCATTGGAAACATATTCTCAAAGAATGTTGCATCATCGGACTCCTTAATAGTATTAGGTGTATAATCCTGTCGATTAGACCAAATTACTAAAAACCGATATGCTTTGCTGTTTTGTGCATAACCAATAAAAATTGCATCATAAGTTTTCGAACCTTGCTTATCCATCTTCATGTTTGGGACTTTTACTTTTGGAAGACATCTCCAAACCTTGATGAACTTTAAGCTTGATTTTCTTCCTTTCATTAGTTCATAAGGGGTTATATTTTGTCATTTATGAGGCACACAGTTTAAGATTACACATGAAAAAAGAATTGCTTCTCCCCATAAATTCTTCGGTAAATCTAAAGAAGAAAGCATAGAATTTATCATGTTTATAAAAGTTCTATTCTTTCTTTCTGCCACACCATTCCGGTTCATCCCTAACTATGGAGGAGAGGGGCAGCGACCTCATAGGGGCAAACCTGGATGGAGAGGGAAATCTAAGAGGGGGCGGTCTAAGTCCAAGAACCTTAAGGGTGATGGGGCTTATTAGCACTGTGGGCAGAAAGGCCATATGAAAAGAGATTGCCCAAACCCTCCTCGTGATGGAGCACAAAATCATGACAAAAATGTAGTTAATGTTGAGGTGATTAAGGCATTGTGGTTTCATATATTATTCTTTGATCTTCACAAAACTTACAAAATTCAAGGGAACAATATTTCCCACTTCGATCAGACCTAAGTCTTTTTACCTGCCACTCAGTTTGATTCTCAACCTTCTCTTATAAATCTTAAACTTCTCAAAAACTTCATCTTTAGATTTTAATAAGTGAACATGACAAAATTTAGAATAATCATCTATGGATGTGATGAAATATCTCATTCAACCCCTAATAATTAATCCATTTATTTCACAAATATTTGAATGAATTAAATCAAGCAAACATGATGTCCGATCAACAGACCTATATGGTTTCCTAGGTGGTGTAGCTTGAATGCATATTTCACATTTATCAAGAGATTCACTACTGAATTTTGGAATCAAGTCAAGATTCATCATTATTTTAATAGTTTTTGAACTCACGTGTCCTAGCCTCATATGCTACACATATCAACACAATGAACATAGCAAACCATAGTATCATTAACATGAAATAAAGAGTTATTACATGAAACTAAATTGAGTTTAAACAGGCCATCACACACATAGCCTTTGACAATAAACAAACTATGTTTAGTTATTACAACTTTATTTGATTCAAACACTAGTTCATAACCCTCTCGACTAAGAAGTACTCCACTAACAGGGTTCTTCCTCACACTAGGCACATGCAAATTATTATGGAGAGTCAACGTGTTCCTCGATGTAAACCGGATGTCTACAGTTCCAACTCCATAAACTTTAGCTTCAAAGGAGATCCCCATCGTCACTATCCGTTCCTTTACTTCCTGATAGAAAGAAAAAGAAGAAACATCAATACCGATGTGAACGGTAGCCCCTGTATCAACCCACCAATTGGTAGGTTCACATGCCAAATTAATTTCAGATTTAGTTAATACTAACCCGTCATATGAAATAACCATGTTAGCCTGAGCGGAAGATGAAGCCCCACCATTGCTATGGTCCTGACCCTTCTTCTCCCTACACTTGTTTGCAAAATGTTCAAGCTTTCCACAGACCCAGCAAACCTTCGACTTCTTGTCCTTTTGGATATTTGAACCAGGTTTGAAAGAACGATTCTTAAATTTTTTGTTCTTCTTCTTATAGCCATAGGACTTGGGTTTCCCTTCCACTACATTGGCTTGATCACTATCATTAGCTCCAGAAGAGGAGCCTTGAATGAGTTTCATCTTGCCACTATACTTCTCTTCAATCTGGATAGCTACCATTAAATCATCAACGAACATAGCGTCCATTTTGTGCTTCAAGGTAAATTTGGAAATCCTGCCATGGGGGTGGTAATTTTTTTATAAGCGCAGGAACTTAGAGCCTCTCATCAATGAGAATACCTTTCCCAATGATCATAGCAACCAAATTCTGAATTTCGACTACCTGGTCTCTAACAGACTTGTTATCAACAATCTTATAGTCAAAATATTCGCCTATAACATATTTTTCTTCCCCTTCATGCTCCTTCCCAAATTTCTTATCAAGGGTATCTCATAATTCCTTAGCAGATTTAGTGTTCACATGCAAGTCATAAAATTCATTACTCAAAACACTCAGAATTTGTCCATGGCATAATTCATCATTTTGTTTAAACTTGTTGCTTTCATGAGATTTAGCACTTTCAGTAACTTCAAGCGAACTTGCAGTTTTATTAGACTCAGAAGAAACAAATTTCTCATCAATAGCATTAGAAATGACATAAAACACATTCAATTGTGTTAACCAAAATTTCATCTTTGTTTGCCATCTCATAAAATTCTTTCTATCAAATTTTTCTAGTTTCATAGATTTATCAATACCCATAATTGCAGTAGTACTCAATCAACAAGAAAGTATCTGTTTCAAGATTGTTGAGAATTATCAATAAATAATGGGGGCAAGAGTACCACCAACCTGTTTGATGAAACTCCATAAAATACCCGAAATAAAGAGAGAAGAAATTTGATTCGAGGCACGCTAAATGTTGTTCTTGAAACAGATACACCGCCCTCCGTGCACTAGCATTTACTGGCATTCCCTTCTTGAGATACAAAGAACCACACTGTTGGTTTAAAGATTCACTTCAATCAAACCAACTTGAACTCGATCAGAGGAGATGCTATTGCTCAATAATTTCTAAGAGAGAAATAGTTTTTAACTGTTTTTCTATATCTATCTTCTTAGATTTCATGTTCACTATTTATAGGAGAACTCTAATAGGTTCTTTCTAGAATGGAAGGACACAACTTTTTGAAGAAAACTGCAGAAACCGGACTCTGCAACTGTCGGTGCAATCGATTGCGCCAATAGGCGATTGATCGCCTCAGATATTTTAACGTTATTTCAGTACTTACGATTGATCATTCTCAAAGCGATCGATCGCGACTTATTTTTTGAAATCACAGTAAATACGATCGATCGTTCTCAAGAAGATCGATCGCTATCCTTTCGGTGATCGATCACGACCACTTCTGCGATCGATCGCAGATGCAAATCTTTAATTCAAGTCAAAATATTTTTTTTTCCAACAGATGGAAGCGGAGGAAGAGATGAGAGAGCCAAAGCAGAGGAGAGAGAGAGAGAGAGAGAGAGCGGGAGTGATGGCCGGCATGAAGTGGCAGGCGGGTTGGGTTGAGCTTCTTTTAAATCTTGAATTCAAAACCAAACCCATTTCTTTCAAATCTTGAAATCGAAATTCAAAACCAGACCATCTCAGGTTGGTTCAATTTGAAAGGATGTCTGCAATTTCCTGAAATAAGGAGCTGATGTGCCACAATGTGAATGGTTCCGAGTGGGATGTATATGTATGTCGAACTGCTGAAGGTAGTGCTTAGGAATATCATTATCCTAAAAAAAAAACTCTAATGATCCGATTCTGACTAAAAAATATTCCCATTGTCTTTAGGGGCCGTTTGGGGCGTGAAAAAACCAAAACATTCCCAAACGGCCCCTTAAGAACATTTTTCCAACTTTCCACTTAAAACATACACTGATTTCGTAGTGTGTACTCGGATTGGATAGTACCTACACAGCGACATTCAATATAAACTGCAACAAACACCATCAGATGGGTTCCACAACTTTGGAGTTGGGGGCAAAAAAGTTCCCTGCCGAGAAATTATGACTCTTATGACATTGATTGTGGTACCTGCGTCCAACGTTGCGCCGCCCACAGAGACAAAGGGAGCCTTGCGTTGTGTAGTTCTCGTTGGGTCTATTTTGCTTTGATCTATACGGAGTATAATGCAAGATTTCAGTCACTTTGTAGTCATCAGGTGCCCATCTGAGTATGAAAATTTCACCCACTCGGTTTCCCTGGAGTGGTGGCAATATTTAAAGTTGGAGTACTTGGAAATAGTTGGAGACTTAAAAGTGGGCCGAAGCTCAAAGTAAAGTTTTTCTTTTGTATGCTTTTCCATTTATTTGTCCAGTTGATGGCGATCACAATGCTCATGTTTTCAAACGGTTACATACAAACTTAATTATATTAGTTCCTAGGAAGGGTCTATGTGTCACTTAATTATGTCTAGTGTTAAATAATTATTCTAAGAATTAAATATAATGAACAGTAAATGTGATGATATTAAAATGTGATGAAATTAATGATGGTATCACTTACAATGAACTCTTGTATTATTGTTGGTGAATCCTACTAGGTATGAAAATATTCAACTAAATCATTTTTATAGCTTAGAAGATTGTAAGGTGTTCAAGACATGACTATATAGCAACCTTGTAGAAAGTAGAACGACAATTAAATACCTCTTTTTTTATATAAGTTGAATAATGTAAGTACATGTGTGCGTTAATTAGTTATTATTGTAATAATCATTTGTGGACTGTAACTATGACTTTGAATGATTAATTATGTGATTAGCTTCAAACTAACTTGTGTTTAGAAATTAATGACCAAATGTGATGCCCTAGATTAGTTTAGCCGAAGTTTTTAATGAGATGGGCTCGAGCTACGGCTCAAATTTACTATGATTTATCACTGAATTTAAGTCTACCACAGAAATTTACTCTGAGTTTTCATAAAAAATGAATTTTGAAAATATGAAGCATTACACATGACAATACAAACACAACTTGAGCATACTAAAGGAAAAAAACTAGCCTGTGATGCAGCGCTAGTGCGCCACGTGATCTGATAACAGCTGACTGCCTACAACGCGCTGGCGCTGAGGCTAGCCCTACTTCATATTAAAATGCTATAATTCACTATCTTCATTTGTACCTTGTGTCTTGCTTACACGGATTCGAGGTGGCCGACTTTGACGAGTTCCTCCGACGTGAAAAGCCCCAAAAAGGATGAAGTAATGAGAATGGTACTGAAGGGAGGAGAGGACTATGGAACACCCATAGCATCACTCTAAAAACAAATCCGAATGGTACCTTCTTTTTTCTACAATAACTGGCACGGCTAACCACTTGGAAAGGACCTTTGCCTGCTGACCGATAGAATCAATTCTCGGAAAAAAAAACCAATCTTCATGGACAAATCTTTATAAAGTAAAAGCTAATAGTATAGGCCACAAACTAGTCTACAGGACATACATAATTTGGACAAAAAATTTTTTTCTTTCCATATAACCCTATAAAGATACAAGTTGGAGTTGCCTTATGCAAGCCATCATCACGAATTTTTACAGAGATTAATTATACGTAGGATCAGATGCCTTGAGCAGCAGCATACGTTTAACCTAAATACAATACTAAGTAATGTCACATTTCATTGACAAGGGAATATCAGTGATCACATAGTGGTTTACTGATATATTTTGCTATTTAGATATGAATCCCCACACAACTGCAGCTATAATGGCTGTAGGGTCACCGAGGATCGCCGAAACGATAATTCGAACTGCGCCACCGGCAATCTGGCAACACCTCCTCACTTTCCCTCCCTTATGCTTGTGATGATTGACTAATGTGCCCTTAAGACTTGGAAGCCTTGTTTGGATCTCCCTCAATTTGTTCTTATCAACATTCAGATACATAACTTGCCAGCTCTCCACCAACAATTCCTTCACACAGGCCACATGAAGATTGTAGTTCTTACACTCGGAGCTGTAACACCAGCCTATCCCTTTTTTCCCACAAAAGTGACATGAGCTTGAAAGCTTTGTACAAAGGTAAAGGTTCCTCTCTCCATCATCTAAGGTGAATGGGAGATTTGCACAACATGGGTGTAGGTCAAATCCACACCTATTGCAGTGGTACACAAACCCTAATACATCCTTGCCACATGCATCACAGATTCTCATGGCTGATCCGGGGCATTTGTAGTAGAACATAAACTCACATTTCTTGTAGAAAGGATGGGTGATGCTTTGCCTGGCCGCGACACAATTTTTGTGGAGATCAAAATCGCATAGCTCACACCGGTACTTAAGGCCTATGCCAGCCTCCTTGCAGCCATCACAACTGAAAGGAGTTTCAGTGTACTCCATCTTGAGCTTGTGCTTGGGGTGGCAGGGGTGGTATATCTCTTTATCTGGCTTCATTTTTCTCTCTGCGAGGTTTCGGTTCAATGGTTCTCGCTGTTTTTATAGAGGCAGGGATTGAGGTTAAAGGGAAGAGAATTGAATGATTAGGAAGATTTTTGAAGCATTTATTCTAAGCATCACCTTTGCCTAATTGTTTCAAGGAGAGAATAACTTGACTAAACTGTATATCCACTAAATAAAGGAGGGTTGAGTGATGGATACGGGTGGAATCTAATTCCCAGATAAATTATGGTGCTATTTGGCATGTTGCATGTTGGAAGAGCTAACGAATTGTTGATAAGTATCTAAATTTTATGGCTACTACTCCATCGTTCCATATTAAAAGATCCATTTGGCAAAAATTGTCCCACACTAATAGCTCCATTTGGCTTAATTCAAGGGGAAGGGCACTTACAAAAGCATATGATCAGGAGCTGCCTTTCATATTTAAAAAGATGTGAGAGTTGTTTCATGGATTCGAAAAAAGAGTATTTGGGTTCTCCCAATAACTAAAAAGTGTATCATGCCTAAATCTAACTGAGATTCTCAGTGGTGGAGGAACTAGATCGAAAAAAAGAGGGATTCTAGTTGTAAGATATCTAATGAAACCATACCTGGAATTGAGATCTCATTCAAAGAGAAAGATATCCAATATATGAAGTTTCTTTTTGTATCCTATACAGATGATCCGATCCGTAAGGACCATGATTGAGAATTATTTGATCGTCTTTCTCTGAGGAAGAAGCGAAACATAATCAACTTGAATTCGGGACAGCTATTCAAAATCTTAGTAAAATGGTTGATTTGTTATCTCATGACTACTTTCCTTCTTCAAACAAAAAGGAATTGGCGCAACTCTTCAATCAAATGATATTGAACATGTTTCCCATCTCTTTTCGAGAAAGAAGTGGGGTATTTATTTGCATAATTGTGCTCAATTTCATATGTGGCAATTCTGCCAAGATCTATTCGTCAGTTGGGGAAAGAATTAACACGAATCAGATTTTTTGAGGAACGTATCCAAAGATAATTGGATTTGGTTAGACAATGTGTGGTTGGTAAACAAGGTACCATTCATGAAAACATTTTTTTTCCAAATGAAAATTTTGATATGGAATGAAGAGTGTATGTAACTATCATGGTTTTAAAGATAATAAGAGATTTACAAATTGATAAGCCTAGTCCTCTACATGATGTGAGTAAAAAGGAAAAAAGTCTACATTGTGAATACCAAATAGGACTATTAATATGGAATGGAGGGAATATTAGGTTTTTTTGGATAATTAAAAATATTATTAAAGAAAAACCCAAGAGTACATAAAGGTTGAAAAATACACATGCAACCCTCCTCTAATCCCCGGGCAAAACACCCCTCATCTAGGCCTAACACCCCTCCTCAGGAGGATTAACTACCTAGAAAAATACAAGAATAAAATACCATTTATAAGGAAAATACCCTTAATTGAAAAAAGAACAAACTATTTGTTCTAGCGCTACCCACTCTTCTTGTACTTCTTCTTCTTCTTCTTTGAGGAATTCGGGCGCGGCGCATTGACATTTCTTCACCTTCATCAGAGTCATCTTCGAAGTCTTCTTCTTCATCATTGTACTCCCACTCCTGACTAAAACTTGAATAATAAGGAGGACCATAGAGATCAATTACAAGATTAATGGAATCCTGCTTATTGCTTGCATTGTTATTGTTGTAAACGATTGAGATAACTTTCTTATGTTTATGAATCCCGTTACTATGAATTTTAGGGTCTCACTCCCCAGGCCAATCAATGACCTTGCTTGAGCCAGCCGAACATAGGTTCAATTGTGAAGCCTCTGTCCCTAAGCCATCATGGCCAGATTCACGAAAATTGTGAGAGAGGTTTGTAGGCTGATTGCATGGATGAGTTACTATATCTCATGCTACCAACTCACTATGCATACAGTCCTCCTCCGTTGAAAACTTGAAACTGAAAGAGGCAATTGTTGATTAGGAAAGGAACGAGAGGGATTTGGGGAGCTACTCCTCTCAACTTGATTGGATGCTTGAGCCAAAATGGGGATGGAAGTCCCATGATTTGTAGCTAGACTTGGAATTATTGTCTTTCTCATTATGACGTGACCAAATCCCACACTCCAAGGTTTCCTCCCTTTCCATAACTAAAAATTGAGGAAGAGTGAGACCCACATGGGGGAGGCGTGTCATGGTGACACATTGCTCGTTTCTCCCAGGAACCTACGAGGTCCATCCATGGCTGCCCCATGGTCAACAAGAACAGGGACTTGAGCACCTCCACCCTTCGTCATTGGAAAGATTGAATCAGCGAGATCAACGGCAATTGGTTGCCCATGAGTGTCTCGAAGCTTCCACACCAATTTTGCAGTGCATGCGGCTCTGTTGTGGCCAAAAGTACCACATTTAGAGCAAGACTTTGATCGCCATTTGTACTCTAGTGGTTGAGAAAAGGATGAACCATCATCACGCTTAATAGTGATGACTGATGGGAATTTAAATTGAGGACCTACTTCTATGCAAATGCAAGCGAAGGCTAATTGAGACCTGACAATTATCGGAGTGTTGGCGTACATCGGAACCCCCAAGGTGCTTCATATCAAACCAAAGTTTTTTTGTCAGACCAGTATTGAATGGAAAGACCAGGAAATTTTACCCAGATCGGGATGCTCTTTAGGATTTATCTTGAGGAAATAGTCCATCATCGAAGAATTAAGGGTCAACCACCGATAGTCCACATGGTGTAATGGACGGTCTCACAATCATCAGCATTGGTAAACTTGAAAAGAAAGAACGCGTCCGATAGAGAATGCATTTCCATAGTGTCGGTGATCTTCCATAGCATTTCTAGGGTAGAACGCAGCCCTACAAAATATGGTCTTTTTAGCAACACGAACCAATGAGAGCGTTCTCCCATTCAGCCACCTCCTTCTCGAGGATGGATCTCAGAATCGCGATTGAAGGGTTTGAAAGAGCCTCAGGATGGCGTGGAATACGCTTGGAGGAAAAAGAAATAGACGGAGGAAAGAGGTTTCTCCAGTGAGAGTCGGAGGAGGCTGCTGCCATGGCGCCGGCCTGGCTGCTTAGATGCCTCCTCCCCCTTCAGTCACCCATCTTTCATTGGTTTGCAGAACAAGCTAGAAGAAAGAAAATTGTCATATTTTAACTCATGTATGCCTTGATGTTGAACCTAAAAATTATTTGGTAGCTTGCCATTCTTTTATGTTAAACAGGGGGTAATTACTGATTGGATAAGTTAATTAGGTACAATGAGGAAATGCTATGGCATGAAATTGCATAGAGACTTGAGTTGCCAATTTGGTTTCTCTATCTTTCTTTTGTTTTGTTCTCTTTTTACAGGTGGGAAGAGCCAATAGATCTAGGGTTCCCTCCAAGTCAACAATAATGGGACAGGACTTTCATTTATGAGATTATATGCCAATTCGTATCTGTCCTCTGTGCAAAGAAGAAAACCAAGGAAAAAGTTTGGTGGAAGCTTCTCACTTTTTTCTGGTAAAAGAATAGCTGAAAAAAGCGACATAACTCACCTTTGCTTTTAGGTTAAGTTTCTCAAGTTTTGTTTTTTGAATCGTCCTCTAATTGAACGTTCGAAAATGCTTTGAATTAACATTTATTTAAAGATTAGTTAAAAAACATTTATTTAAAGAAAATGCAACCTCCTCATCGTTTTGCAGATATTCTTTAATATGAAAAGCTCTAAAAATGTGTGTTTTCCATCTTGGCCTCATTATGTTTAAGCATTTTTACGATAGACATCAAAGAACTCATTTTATGAGTATAATTATTATTACATTTAGATATGGTTAAAGTATTCTCCAAATCAATGTTTTAAGAACTCACTTTTTCTCGTAAAAGAATAGCTAAAAAAAAGCAACATAGCTCACCATTGCTTTTGGAAGCGCAAGTTTAGATTTTTGAAACGTCCCCTAATTGAACATTCGGAAATGCTTTGAACCAACATTTATATTTTTTTAAAAAAAATGCAACTTCCTCATTGTTTTGCAGATATTCTTTAACATGAAAAGCTCTAAAAATATGTGTTTTTCATCTTTGCCCCATTATGTTTAAGCTTTTTCTGATAGATAATTATCAGCAAATTCAAAGGAATATCTACACGTCAAGGAACTCATTTTACTAGTATTATTATTACTTTAGATATGGTTAAAATATAGTCCAAAGTCCAAAAGAAGGGAACTTCTTTGCATCTTTCCACCAAGACATAGAAACCTAAAGAAATGGTCGCCTGTATGGACTTACTTTTTCTTTGTTCCTACATAAGAAGCAGGAGCTAAAGTGAGTTATGCATTCCCTGGACTATCACTATCTCGTCTTATTTGATAAATGAAAGTAAAACTTAGCTTCCTGCATCTTCAAGACAGCACAAGCTACCAAAGTGTAACACAAAAGAAGAAAGAATCAAATTCTAGCCACCTGAAAGGAAAATACGGCTAGGCTGTACTTGCTGGGTCGAAGGGAGAAAGATATGTTGATTCGAGAACTGTTTAAAAGCGCAAAACTCTTCTATAACTAACTAAATAGAGTGAGCAAAGAAACGGTAGATGGGAAGCATGTTCAAGGATCTTACATTAGTTCTGGATATACTCCCTCCAAATGAAGCCTTCTGCATTTGAAAACATACAAATCATTCATACATGGCTTACTTTGCTCCCTCACTACCAAAAGGCCAGAAAAGGGCCGGAGAACAAACTGTGTCTTTTTGTACTTGCCATTTGCTCCCTCACTACCCAAAAGGCCAGAAAAGGGCCTGGGAGCAAACTCTGCATTTTTGTACTTGCCGTAAACTTCAATAATTTAACTCGTTTTCAAATGCAGATAGGTTTTATTGGACGGAGGGAGTATCGGCAGGTACAAGCTTCTAGAGCGTGACAAATGATATGTAAGATAAGTAATCATTATCCACAAAATCAAAGTAGACACAACACTGACCAAGCAACACCAACTAAGCCAATCCAGCCTAATTAGTCGGGCTGGTCGGATCTCTTCCAGCTGTGGGATAGGTCCCAGGTTCAATCTGTAAAGATGCCTGAGTCTTATCTACTACTCCCTCCGTCCAAATTATCTGTCCCTTATATAATTCATTTTGGTTTTTTAATGCGGACGGGTATTTTTGGATGGAGGGAGTAATAGATAAGTAACACAGTCAATCCAGCCACTGGATGCTTTATGGTCACCTCCAAAAGTATCAACTTCCCATTTGTTCCATCAACATGGTTTGCAGCATTTTCTTATTGATATGATGAGTAGGGGACTCCTTGATTATCTTTTTTGCCTTTATTCAAAGACAAGTCCACAACTCGCTCGACCTTTGATTAAAACGGCTAAGAGACAACTATGGATTGTATATCAAGATTATTGCATCATCATAAAAGGGCAAGATTAGGGCACTCTTGTAGTGTACAGTGGGATGAATGGAAGATACCTAAGTTGGCTAGTATATATGATTGCACAAATACCTAATGGGACGAAGAAAAGGAGGATGTTGAAGTTATCCTTGTCTCTGCCATCTCAAAGGCAGGAGGAGAGGATGCGTTATAGCCCCAATCACCAACTCTGGCACATAAAACTCTTTTCTTGGATTTTCAGTCAATTGGGCTGTGAATAGGGGACTGGGGAGTGCAAATGGCCCCTTGCCTAACCATCTAAAGTTGAATGCGACTATTTAAACCCTAAGAATCTCCTTTGACTTCTGCACTTCGAAAATAAAACTCAAAATTTCTCACCTATACCCCAATTTTTCAAATAATAAGCTAAATATCTTTTACGGGGAGTGACCCCATCACAATTTTGTAATATGTCGGGGATTCGTCCCTAAACCCCTTTGCCTTCTCACTTACTGACGAGGAGTGAACCCCATTATACTTATGTAATTTGACAAGGACGAATCCCCGAAACCCTCTGATGGGCAGTTGACCCTTGATCTTGTGCATTCATCACCCGATGAGTGTTGCCCATGGCCACTGCGGCCAAAAAGGTGGCGCTTTTGGCCTGTCGTGACCCACCAGAAGTAAGAAATAAATAGAGAAGAGGAGGAGGAGAGACATGTGGAGGATGAATAAGAAGAAGAGGAGAATATAAAAAGAAAGAAAGAGAAGATGAGGAGGATGGCGTTGGAGGCCTGCCTGCCTTCGGACTGCTTGTAGCTCTGTTGAGAGGAAGAAGAGGGAATACGAGAAAAAAAGTTATTGGGGGTGTTAAGGGATGATAGAAAGATTAGTGGGGAGAGGATGGGGGAGGGAACAATTAAAAAAAGAATAAGAGAAAAATAGATGAGGGATGGTGGGTTATTGAGTTTAATGGGCCGGGTCCATATAGCCCTATTCTCTAAGGTTTGGCCCTCCACTATTGAAAAGGAAGATTTGCATGTCCTCGGTTCCCACGGTCCAGTCCACGAGAAAGAAGCCTACATTATGGCGGAATGTAAATAAAGGGATCAGAATGGAGGAATTTTTGTCTTTCACGAAACATCAAGGGGTGCATGTGTAGTTTTTAGTATGGAAGGGGGTAGTTTGTGTCTAGTTACTATAGACGCAAGGGAAGTCTACGCAAATGTAAAACTTACCATTAACAAAATGTAAGCTATACACAAGTACTTATGAATAATGCCAAGGAAAACAAACTTGGACATGATCATAACAACTACTCTCTTTGTTCTTATTAAGTCCTACTCCCTCCATCCGGAATTATTATCATAATAAGCTTTTCTAAAATGAACTAATTTTAGTCATTATTATGACCGTAGGGTTTTCCAAAATTAACAAAATGACCTAGTGATGAATGGAAGCATCATAGCTATGCGCTATATCTTTAATTTTCTCCACCAAGTGAAGCATCCTTGAAGGATTTGAAACCTTTTCACTTTGACCAAGAAAGGTAGATAGTAAAAGATATGGTAGTCTCTTGAGACACCATCTATATTTAAAAAAAAAGGATATGCATGAAAGAATTCTCGTCTTTTGCACAAGCTCGGGGATGCAAATAGGTAAGGGTGGTCGACATCTAGTTAGTATAATCGTAAGAGGGTCTGCGCAAGTGTAAAAATTTTTATTTATAAAATGTACTTCCTCCAGTCACTTTTAATCGAGACAATTAACAAAAATAGCATATATACCAAAATTAAATTTTATCATTCTCTCCAATAATGATACATGGTAAGATTAGAGCAGTGAGCCTAGGTTGAGGTTGAGGTGTTGAGGTTGAGGTCTAGGATCTACCTCGCTCAAAAAGGTGACTTGTTTGCTCGTTCGGAAAGCCTACCAACTCTTTTACATCTAAATAAAAATGACAAATTGTGTGACAGTCTCAATTAAAAGATACAGGAGGGAGCAAGTGTTACACAAAGATTGATGATTATTGCCACAACTGAACTAATACTTCAGCTTACATATATAGAATCATTAAAAAGATTCTATTCATCATCATCTGGAGACGCTTGTTACGATGGTCATAACAAATATTTTCTCCCATATGTCCACCTTCCAGGTCTGAAGCAACAAGGATAGTATGCAAGCCCAAAATATATCTTCATAATCAAGATACAAAATATTGTAGAAGTAATGCTTCATCATTGTTTAGTAGGTAATAACTTAACTTCAATCCCACACGCAATATTAACCAACTTAATTGCTGCAGACACGTACTCAGGATTTTGCTATTTTCTTGTCTCTGGTTCCATTTCCTTTGGCCAGGCTCTCAATGAAAACTTCCCCAACGCCCTCCCCAATTCCTTCAATCAAACCTCCAAGAAACCCTAAGAACACATGAGAAGCAAGCTTGGCTGCTGCTCCTATCCTGCTTTGCTTTTTAGGGGCCTTAATTCCATGCACGTAGAGTCCATTGACCATGTCCTTTGCACAGAGAGCATGAAGATGGTAGTCACAAACAGAGCAATTGTACATCATAAGGCCCACTCGCTTTGCTCCACACTCTCCACAAACAATGCTTGAATCACCAACTGAATGTGCAGACCCCATTGAGAGGCTTAACGGATGGCCGTGTGTTGGAAATTCCATCTGCTTCTGAAATTGTGCACAAGAAGGATGCATCTCGAAGTTGCATGTGGTACAGCGGTAGGCGAATCCTTTGGTGGCCTTGCCACAAACATCACATTTGGAGAGTAGAAAGCCACCTTAAACCATGCATAATGAAGAAAAAGCATAGATTTAGACACAAAAGACATTATTCAACTTATTGTTATGCACACCACTGAGAAATAAACATAGTTGAAAATGTGACACCGTGAAATAAAGATAGGGTGAGCAGTTCACCACACTCCCTCCATCCCTCTCATTTGGCTTTTCATGTTCAAAAACTAATCCGTCCCAGATTAACAATCTGACTTCTTTTGGAATATTCACTAACTTTAGTTCATTAAAAAAACAAATCGGACAATTAAAGTTGGACGGAAAAGTACCAACTAAGAGAATTTTTTTTGCAACATAAAACTAAGAGCACTTGTGCAGCAGCAAATTGGACAGACTGTTCTTTTCCGTGGTAAATAGCAACAAACAAAGTACAAAATGTTCTTTTCTATGGTAATTACCATGTGCTACCTGTAAGTGCATAACAAAATACTCAAAAGGTATGTAACTGATGAACTGAAGACAGAGCAGACGCACCTGGTTTATGAAAGAAAATCAGTTGATGTTTGCTGTGTAGAGGGTGGCTTTGCAGAGATGGATGTGCCAAGGCACAAAAGTCATGGAGATCAAAATCACAAATTTGGCATCTGAACCTTTTCCCTGCACCGTATTCCTTGCAGCCCATGCACATGAAGAGATATGGCAATTGAACTGGAGCTAGTGGATGCTGAGGGTGACTGAAGTGAACAATCTCAGTTTCCTTCTTCAGATTTGGGGACATCAATGCAAATTCATTAGAGGAAGCTTTCCCTGAATGAAAAGAAGCACTCTTTGAAACTGGTGAAGGAGATTTCATTGAGAAGAATGTTTTCGACTTCTTCAGGCTTGGTTTGCTCATGGTTGTGGCTGATACCAAAACCGCCGATGCAAAGGAAATTTATACTAAGGAAAAGCAGATATTGTACATGGCACAAAATGCCACTGTATATATTAGCTACAGGATGACTAAATGATTGCAAATAAAATTCAACTACTGTCTTCTCATCGGAAAATCACATGGGGAGTCTTTTCTTAGCTGGAAAAAGTTTGTTAGCAAACGGTAATAATTTATGGAGTTCAATCTTGGGCTCCACGCATAAATATTTTAGCAGGCTGGAAGCAGCAATGTCAATTATGCAAGGCTAGCTGAAGAAGTACTTCATGCATGTTTAATCTTTACTTGTTGGAAAATGACGATCCAACTGAGTTAAGCCCTAGGGATTTATTTTATTTTATTTTTGATATTAACCCCTTGGTACTTCATGCATGTCCCATTTAGATCATGAAAAATCAGCTCCATTCACTCTCAAAAATCTAGCTGGTTAGTGGATTTTTCAATGTGGATGTTTATGATGGATTTCCACCAACATTGATAAGGAGGGGCTGGCTGGCTAAGAATTTATACTATTCATTGTTAAAAGTAAAGGGGGGTGAAACCGACAACTTCCAAGTCTTTGTTTTAACAATAACCTTTGATACAAAATTTGTGATGATTTAGGCCTATGAAAAAATTTCCAAGCTCCATTGTACAATAAAAAGGAAGAACATTTAAAAAAAAGTGTTTCATGAAAACTTCCGATTTCTTTTATGACACTTTCACTAGTATGAATAATGTTAATTCACCCTGGATAGATTTTGGACATTATGTTTAGAAATCAAGTATCTACCCAATTGGTAAATTTGCATTGAAAGATATCTCTATGATAATGGATTACAATTTTATAGTAGGGTGAATCTTTTCTGCGCCCAGTTTTTCTCAGTAACACCAAATGCACAGTAGAACCCAAAGCTTTTTCATAGTTGTTGAGTAACACGGGTTGTCCGTAGAACTCTAATGTCGAATACTGACGATCCTGATGGTCAAAGCCTACCGTCAAATATATGACGATGGATCCCTACCGCGAGATTGAACTCAATGAATAAGTTGATATTAACTGTCATTTATATCGGTCTAATGCCATGTCAAGCAGTGAGATTTTTATCTATCAATATCTACTGTCAACATGTAGCGTTGGGGTATTAGTAAGCATGTTAGAAAAAATGACATTTTTCGTACCCTACTTGCTAAAGCGGGTGATATCAAGAAATTTTGGGGTGATGAAAAGTATCACCCTTTGTAGTATTACTGAAGAGAGCAATACCTTTAAATAGTATTCTTGTTAAGGTGGCTCCTGTGATGAGACTGTTTGGACTCTATGGAGCCTTTTGATTCCTGACCTGGAAATCATTAGACCTTCGGTGGGTCCAAAAGATGGGAACTTAGAGACCAATGCATTAAAGGCACACAGGCCTTATGGAGTTTGTGGAAGGATATTGGCTGTCATGTGGATTTAGAGACTTTAACCATCTGGATTCCTTCGATAGCCCTTTTTCCTACAATGGAACCCACTCAGGCATATGATTGATTCTCCATCTCAGCAGTCACCTCATTCATTATGTTAGCCTCTGGTCAGGTTACAAATTTCAAAAGTGATTACAGCATCGATAGGGCCCAGAGAATGCTTTTCAATTATAATCCGGAAAGGAGATGCTAGAGTTGAACTACGTAACATTGTTGCCTGAGCCAAGCCTAAGTATTGAAAGCTTGACATGAACTCTAAACAAGAGAAATTATCTTTGATTAATTGGCAAATAGTCGGAGACAACCCGTGTATGCTACATTAGTAGATTGGTTGCAGTGTTGATAGTGGTTCTTGGTTGGCTCGCCATTACTTTGTTGTTGTTGTTTTTTATGTGCGCTTATAATGTACTTTGATCTTTGAGATTGTAATTTTAATGGTTTTTGTTGGTGCTGTGTTTGTTATCTTCCAGTTATGTGATAGTTTTGTATCGCCTCCCTGCAGGCATCAGGTATCTAAAGCGGGCTCTCATTGTAATATGGTGCTCTATATTAAGAGAAACTATTCAGTATGTCGAGCATGCTGAGTTATAGTGCTTGTGCTCGGCACATATAGCATTGAGAATTTTTATACTTTGAGCTTGCATTATATACGGATTTGAAACGTGTTGCAGAGCTACCAAAGTAATTTGCCGAAGACATCAATTTTTCAATAAGATCAATTCGGTTAATTGCATGATGAACTTCCCTTAAAAAATATTGGCACACATGTAAACGAGGTAGCTTCCAGAAAGACCTGGAACGGTGTGGTCCTATATAAGTATTTTTCTTCTTTTTTATAGTATTAGGATTAGTATCAGTATTTTAATTGTATGGAACTTAATTCGGAGATTTGTCTTAGCTAGTGTTTTTTTAAGTGGAGCAGCCAAGTATGGACCTATTGTTTTAAACCAATATATGAAGAATAACCGGTTGTTAGAGAAGTCATCATTGGCTGCTAATAGTTGTGCATAGGGTTGGCAATGGTACTCGTTCTACCCCTCTACTGACCATACTGCATTGCTAAGAAAAATAAAATGGATAATTTTATCTGACCGTTTTTAAAATGGTAACGGTAATGGAAGAGGCTCTTCCATATCCGTTTACCACCTACCGTTTTGTATAGTTCATTAGGTAACTCTTAAAATTTAAACATATGTGACACTCTTATTTATAGTTAGGGTGCTTTGAATTTAGATGCTTAAGATTCATAGTTAAGGAAACTCTTTCAATTGGAAGTTTTTTTAAACTAGTTAAGATTTATATGCAACAATAAACCTAATTTTATCACATAATTAGTGGTTAAATATTCGTTACTTATTTATTTTGTAGGTTTAATTATGTTTAAAAGTTAAATGATGCACATTTAGGAAGTAAATAACAGCGTCAGATTAATGGAAGATGAAACAGATTTAGTAACAGCAGCGGTATAAGTCATACCGTACCGTTGCAGCCCTACTTGTGCATGCAAGTGAGGAATCTGATTTGATAAGATCTGAAATGCCATTCATGTAGTACTGCAGCACCTTCACCTTTTCCAACTTTTGCATCAAAGTTGATCGTCTGATAGAACATCTACTCGTGAATGAAAGGCTCTCCATGTTTCTGCTTCTTGGAATCGAATCAGAATCAGATAAGCCAGAGCACTTTCTGGCACATGGATGCTTAGCAATGGTCTATTGACAGGCAGCTGTGTGTACTCTCTTGGCAGAGATTAGTGCCAATGATTCTCTCTGAAGTAACATAAGATTGATATGTCAAGTTTTATTAATTGTGTGATACGAAGCTCCTTGAAACGGTACCATTCCAGGCCAGACTTAATAGAACTTTTTTCGAACAAACTCTAAAAGAAGTCAGTCATTTGATTGTGAGACTGCTGGAAATGTGGATCTGTTATCCTAGATGACATAACAACTCATTCGTTCATCAAATATGGAAATCTCACTTTTCCTGACCTGGACACATATTTAAACCGATGTAAGATCTTAATTTTCAGGTTATTATAAGCATTACCTTTTTAAGACTTGATAAAGGCTGGAAGTTTTTTCTTGCGTTACTTTGAATCGAATGAGAACCTTCGGAAAATTGATAGATTTGTTGATCTTGGATGTGAAAGGTTGCCCTAGTGGCAAACACAGCCATGTTCTTTAGTCATAGGTGTAGTAAAAACTTTCTCCTTTTTTTTAAGAAAAATTGTCATCGGCATAAATTAGCCTGACTTGATTGGGGGTTTACTGCCTTTTATATTTTCCTTTCTAGGTATAAATACAACAATACATATTATAAGAAAAGATTAAGTGCGCTAGGCGCTTGCACTATGCAACTGAGATGATGCTACAAAACATAGGGTGCGTTTGTTTACTGATTATATGAAAAAAATCAGGCTGATTCGGCCTGATTCTTCTGATTCATGTTTGTTTACTGATTTTACTGATAGAAGCTGCTGATGGTGATAGGTGAAAAAAATCACCTATTTTCACCTATCACATTATAGGGTGTTTGGTTACTGATTTGCTCAATTTTCACTCGTGACAGTGAAAACTGAAAAAAAATCAGCAAATCACCCCTAAAAGAGGTGATTTTCTTTATTCTCATTCGAATAAACATTAGCCTGAAATTTTTTTTTTGTCACCTCCACCATCGCCACCGCCCACGGCCGGCACTACCCACCACCACTGCCACCGCCCACCATCGTCGCCACCCACCACCTACCACCATCGTCGGTCACTGCCCGTCGCCGGCCACCACCCACCACCTCCATCGCCTCCGACCACCACCGCTGTCGTCGTCGGCTACCACCAACCATCGCCGCCGACCACCACCGCCGTCGTCGCCAGCCACCGCCCACCGCCCACGGCCGACACCACCTACCACTACCACCACCCACCACCAACGTTGGCCACTACCATCGCCGTCGACCATCACCGCCGTCGTCGCTGGCCACCTGCCGACGGCCACCACCCACCATCGCAGTCGACCACCACTGCCCGCCAACGCCACCGACCACTACCGCCGCCGACCACCGACCACCACCCACCACCGCCGACCATCGACCACGGCCACCGCCACAGCCCAACCGCTGCCGCCCCCACTGCCTTCGTCGCCGGCCACCGACCACCTGCCGTCGGCCACCATTTCCGCTGACCACCACCGCCGCCGTCTCCAGCCACCGGCCAGCCACCACCACCATCGCCGCCATCGCCGGCCACTGTCCACTCACCACCGGCACCACCCACCACCAACGCCGCCATCCGCCGTCCAAAAAAGAAATTTTTCACCAGCTTTGCCAACATAAATCAGGCCTGATTTTTTTTAAGGTTCCCAAACGCAAGTCACCAATCAAGAGTTAGGCTGATGGTGAAAGACTGAAAATATGATTAATTTCAGGTTCCCAAACGGATTTTCCACAATCAGAAAAATCACCTACAAATCACCTTGATTATTTTCAGCCTGATTTTTTTTACCAATCACTATCAGTTTCCAAACGCACCCATAGTTAGCGCTGCCAATGGTCAGGTTATGGTCTGGTTGAGACCTCCTCCATGACCACAACTGTATAAGACTTTTATGCATGACCGGTCCATCACTGAACGGTATAATCTCTTCTATAATCCTTCCATTAACCATTATCTATCATGTTAAACTGTTAACCCTTATATATTTGGTTGTGTTAGTTCTATCTTCCATTTACCAAAAGAAAATGTTTTAGTGACTAAGTTTGAGGACCATATTAAATGACCCCATGCCACCTTGGCATGGGGAGCTGCAATTGTGCATCCCAAGGTGGCATGGGGTCATTCAATCTGGTCCTCAAACTTGGTCATGCTAGACGCCCTCTTTACCAAATTGTAAAATTTAGTTTCTTTTTTTTTTTTAATCTCAAAGGCCC
This sequence comes from Houttuynia cordata, assembly GCA_039654745.1. Classification (NCBI taxonomy): domain Eukaryota; kingdom Viridiplantae; phylum Streptophyta; class Magnoliopsida; order Piperales; family Saururaceae; genus Houttuynia; species Houttuynia cordata. The sequence continues at coordinate 47,349,746 of CM077503.1, read as the reverse complement.
TCCTGGGCAAAACAACCATTCATTAACCTGCTTCATCACTTAACATTGTAGCTAAAATATAATAGATCAATCTCCTTCTTGACAGGCATGGAAGACCATATCCTGTGTGAAGGACCTTGAACTCCATCCTTGTAGATAGTCTCCAAGGAATCTGAACCATGCCGATTAACAACCATGCTCTAAGACCAAACAAAGTTAAAGTACGTGTTGGTAACATAACCCAGGCGACGGGCCATATGGCAACATGTAGACAATCCACGAACACACTTTGGGGGAGGAAAGCCACTGCCATTTTCAGCGTCAAACACAAGCCATAGCTAGGCATTGAAGCACACACCCAAACAACAGAAAATAATTGATTTCACAAACTCGAGACTTCCACCCAATTGCCCAAAAAGTAAGTGGAAAAATCGACCACCACATAAACACCACATCCGGACAATGATCGCTTGTGCCAGAAATACGTGATGAAACCACTGCACCTATAGAAAAACACTGACAAATAGCATAAAACAAAGATAATTGAGCCATGTTGCTCCCCAACGTTTGGAGGAAAAAGTAGAGGGAAGGGTGAGAACACGGAGGAATGGTGGCAGAGGTGTAATGGATTTGAAGAGAGGAATAATGGATCAATAGGTGGGATGATAGAGGGGAAACAAAAGAAAGAAAAAATGGGACTTTCATGGTAGAGGGGAAGGGTATGAGGGTAATCAATGTATGATTCACTCACTAACATCGCAAATAAAGGCCAAATTTGACAAGAGACGTAGTTTAAGGTTCCAACTTATTTGGCACATAAAATGTGTCAAGAAGAATCCTGGGATTTTCTTAACCTAAGCGTTGGGACCCACAAACTTAATGAATCTCAAGATATTATACAATGCACCAAATATGCCTTGTGTGACTTGTGCCTATGCACTAGAACGTTCATGCTGCCACGTGAAGGGGAGGTGTGCGGTATCGAACTAGAGGATCAACAAGAAATTATTGGGTATAATCGTCACAATACTAGGGGTAAGGGATCTAGAAAGGAAGGATGCTGACAAGGGATGGAATCAAACGCCATGATGATCTTCGTCGTCGGAAAACCCCAGGCCGCAGGGCGCATGTGCCAGAAAACCCACTTCTTGCTCAAAACCCTAGCTGATCCTAATTGGGAGCAATTGGCAGAGCCTATAAAATTTAGTTTCATTTGGCAGAAAACAATTATTCTTCAATTGATGTTTTAATTGTTATTCTCGTTTTTTTATCACAATTTTGACTTTCCTTGCAATACAACGTTAGCCAAAAACACTTAGAAAGAGATCTATTAAGCCAGGATACATGAATTTTAAAGTATGGTATTTAATAACAAATAATGTTAGCTCTAAAATTATCACATTTAGCAAAAAAACATTGCATGTGTGCAGAGTAAAATTTAATTTAAGATTAATCTCTAATTGAAAATGCAAGTTTGTTTTCGTCATATTATAGTTATGGAAATGGTAACCTTTTGATCTATGAAAAGTTTGGGTAAGATTCTGATTTTTATTTAATAAACAATTTTAACCAACACAGTTGATGTTTACCGGTTATAGGACACTAGAATGGTTAAGTGCTTACCGTTGGCAGCCCTACGGCATAGTGTCAGAAACAATTGTCCCTGGGGGCTATTTTATGAGGGTTTGTTTGGATAGTGAAATTTGAAAGAAAGCGGGTGAAGCTACTATGTGTCAGGTGAAGCTTCAAATGCCCATAAAGTACTGAATTTAGTGAATGAGGAAAATTTTCTTTAGACCAACTTCAGCAAATTGACCTCATTTCAGTGAAATTGGGTGACAGTGAAGGTGAATTGAATTCTCACATGAATTTCTGGCCAAACCAACTTCAGCAAAGATTCCTTTGAATAACGGTGAATTCACTATCCAAATCATAGTTCTTAAATTCTATTTTGACTCCAAAGACTCCCCAAAGTCGACTCCACTTTTCACATTTTCAAGTCAAACTCCACGATGACTCCAAGATGATTGACTCCCCACCCAGTAACTCTTTCTTGCCAAAATTTGTACCATATGGTTATTATGTTTACTAATGATTTTCCTTAAATTTAGTTATTATTAACCAAGTATTTATACTACATGTAAAATACATCTCCATTTTGACTTCATTAAGACTCCGAGTTGACTCGACTCAAATGGATGGGGAGTCGAGTCCCCCCGCCCCCTCTCAGTGAGTTGGTCACTAGTCTAACTATGCTCTGACAAATTGCGCAATCCAATGGCTGGTATGTAAGGGCAGGCGGGTAGAGGCAGCCAGACCAGAATGCCTTGTGTTAAATGTTCCCCTTGCTGCATGAGTTGAACAGCAAAAATGTGTTTGGCGTACGCGTATAACAAACACTCATTCTAATTCAAGACATGGATTAAAAAAAGAGCATTCAAGATCTACCTCTAAAGTGTTGTTTGGCAATCCATTTGTGAGTGTAGGAGAGAAACATATGTGGTGTCAAAAATGGCTTTTTGTTTGGTAAGACACATTTTTCATTAATGGAGAAATGTTACTATTGGCATTGATGAGATGCAGCAGTTTTCGTTCTTTTTTTATAGAAATGAGGGCAGCAGTGACCTCAAATAGGTTGGAAATGATGGAGATATTATTTGTGGGAAATTTCCATATATGGACTAATAAGGCCGTCCAAATATCATTCTCTCGACGCCCATTCTTGTTCCTGTGCCGGATGGCTTCGTTTTTTTGGCAACAAGTGCCGGGCGACTTAAATAGTCATTGACAAATAATATATACCCAATACCATTCTCCCAAAAATGGGCCGCTAATAGCCCAAAAATGGACGGCAAATGGGTTGCCAAACGACCCCTCACTGAGCTGACTATGTTAGATGGCCCATTTAAGTTTTGCTTCAGAATATAATTGGTATTAGGCTACAGCCTTGAGCGTCCTAGTAAATCCTCAAGTTAGGCCCATAAAATTTAGGGATATAATTGTACCAAAAGATAAAGTTAGGCCCATGGGTGACCTCTTGGGAAGTCCTCGTCTTGCTTGGTTGCACCCCTTTTTACATTTTTTTACTCACCCAGCATTAAATTTCCACAAGTTTCTGAAAGATACTTCAAAAAGGATTCACCGCCAAACTCAATTTCATTCTTTCGAAGGCTCTTATTTTTTTTTCTGAAATATCTCATGACTTTCAAAATAAGTAAAAGTAAACTTCTTTTAAATTGGACAAAAGTAAACTACCTCTGGGTCAACTATCAATTAAATCAGATCCAATTTCTTGGATGTTTCACTGCTCTAAGTTTTGACATTTCTCCACCTGCTACCGAATAAGAAAAAAAAGTAGGTGGACAGGAAAGGTCATTGTCTAATGCGTTAAAATTACTATCTCGTGTACGATCAATCTTCCTAAGATTAGGCCTCAATTGCAGTTGTTTTCCATGATAATCATATCTCTCCATTCATCAGTCTTCAATTTGGACAAGTTTAGAGCGAAAACAAAAATGTGATGAACATTGAAAACAAAATTAACCTTAATCTCATATCCCCATTCACTTCGTATATTTGCCCTTATTTGTGTTTGCTACAGTGATAATCAAGGCAGAGAGGAAATTGGAAGTCTTTTAGAGACCACTGCCAATTGAGATGGACCAAAAGCCTCCATTTTCAAGTTGTAATTATGATGGAATGATCTCTACCAAGGGATCCCGCATCACCTTCTAGTCGAACTTCAGAATTGTGGTCACCCACTAACCTAAAAGCTCTTTGGGGACCTCTGCAAATTTCTCTCTATTATTGAAAATGCCTACCCCCTAGTTGGACATTCTATTTCTCACTCGCAGTCAGGTGTGGTGGAAGCGAGTTGGTCCTCTCTTTTTCGAATGTTGTTAATTTGTAATGTGTATATTTGGTGAAAATATTGTTGTATTGTATGGCCTCTGGCAAACTTAGGTTTTGTAGCGAGTATGTTTGTATGCCTAGCCTTTATAAGTGGAATGCTCCTTGACTGAGAAATGCCTACCCTTAACTAGAATTCAATGGACCATGTGATAATTGTGCCTTAGTAAGATAGCCCGCCTCGTGAATGGATTAGTATAATATTAAGGTGTCTTAACTTTATAAATCACATGAATGATGAAACTAGCAAAAAAATTATTACAAAGACGACAATGATAGAGCATCCTTCCCCCATGTCAAAGCAGGAAAAATGGCGTGTCAAAATGGGAAGAATTGTAGTCGCTCTTCATTCTGAAGTCCTCATATGAGTTTGTCCACACCTTTGGGACTCCCTCTTCTTCTTGAGCCCCTTCCTTGTAGGCCAGCAAATGCTGGTCAAAGTTGGCGGTTCTTCACCTTATGAGGGGTTTATTCACCTACCCCATCCATCCCTGTCCATGAGCGACCTCGATTTTCGAAGGAAAAAATGTTTGATTTCTCAACCCGACTCCATAACCAGACCCCCTGACCATGGTACATAGTGGTCCTAGCGTGGTCCATAAGAGATCTACAGTACATAGCTACCATAAGTGACTATGCTATGGCCATAAACTCCCTCCATGCATTGAAAAAATATGGTCCCATCATTACATGGCTGACTTCACTTCCTCGTTACCAAAAACACGGAAGAGGGGAGAAATTCTATTTTTTGTACGGGCATTGGAGTCCAATAAATTTAACTCGTTTTCAAATGCATACAGCTATAGAAAAAAAAAGAGACTTCGGAGCCGAAATAAGAAGAAATGGGTAGGGCCTATATACTAGATGGAGGGATTATGTAACTATGCAGCATGTTAGGGGCCTCTATCTTCCATCTTACGACCACCATGTACCATGGTGACGAACTCTAGACAGGGAGCCTAGTCGGGTTAGATGCATCCAAATTTGAATGGGCAATGTCGACAATACTTCTTAGCGATAAACTTGTGAGAATGGTTGCGGCAATGGACTTTTGGATGTTGAAAATTAGTGTCATTTTTTGTCTAATGATTAACATTTTTTTCTTTAAAATTGGATGTATGAGTCCTTGGGACCCGACTAGAGAGGGAGGGCGACCAACCTCTTAGAGCACCACATCCCGCGCTAATCCTCTCGGACCCATATAAGGCCCCACACAGTATCTGCATCAAATAAATCTGGATATAATCCTAGGTTGGTGGCCTATGAAATGGTGGGTTTGAACTCAAGAATTCCATTTCAAGAAGTGCCGCACTGGTTATGTAATCATTCATGTTCATTTTTATGTATTAGTGACAGCATATCTAATTATGTTAGTTCTAGTGTAAAACTGTTACCCATGAACTTCTTTTCTTTTCTTGTTTTTGTGTCTTTTGTTTTTCACTTTGATTGCGTTGCTGGCTTGCTACTCTGCAGACTTGAAAAGTACAATTATGCAAATTGCCCCTCTTACCTGGCCCCTTTGTTGGGACATGGAATGGATTCCCAGGCAAAGCCTGAAGGTGGGGCTGGTATCAAAGCTTATCAGAATTTTTAAATGCGTGCAAAAGCAACTTTGTTGCTGGAGAGTTTGGATCCTTTCACCACTAGCCATTTCAATAATCGGCTACTTTGGCCTGCATCATCTCTATATGACGATTTATGTAAATCTTACAGTGAGGGCAGCATCAAACATGGCAGCTGGCCAAGACAAAATCCTCGTTTCCTACCAATTTAACAATCTTAAATATGCTTTAATACGAAGCAAGTTTGTTTTTTTATATAATTTAATACGAAGGAAGTTTACTTACTGCCTTTAATATCAATTTAACAATCTTAGATATGCTTTAAAATGGGAAATGGGAATTAATTGAGGAGCCCTTGGAAAGTGACCCCTTTTCCATTGACCCTTAATTTTGTCCAATTGCAGCCGGCTTATGCTGTTCACCTTCAGTTTCCAAGCAGTTGCTCTCTACTTTCCATATTACGTGTCCGATTTGGTCTTTCAAAATGAAAAAAACACCGATACATAACTTGTACTCCCTCCATCCAATAAAGCATGTCTGCATTTGAAAAAACACGCATCCATCATTAGATGGCTGACCAAAAGCACAAAAAGAGAGGTAAAACCTGTTTTTTTTTATACAGGCCTTGGAGTCCAAAAAATTTCATCCATTTTCAAAATGTCAACTTTATAAACTAAAATGCAGTCTAGTGTGAAGAAGTTAAATATTTTTGCTTTCTAAAAGGTACATGATATCACTAGCATGACGAAACAAGGTTACAAGAGTTCAACATAACCGGAAAAAAATAGGTTATGAAGAAAATCGGTTACAAGAGTTCATAACCTTTTATTTTTTGTTAGTAGGGAGCGTCCAACCACTTAGAGCAGCTTATCCCCTTGAGCACGTACAATGGTTATGTGGGTTACAATCCCGTGATGAGAATCTTTTAAAAAATTGCTAAAATAATTAAAAAAAGTTGAAAACATTTTTGGATGACTTGACATATAATTGAAATTATGCACGAAATCACAAAATATAAAATGATTTGACTACATGTGGATGGGTTTAAATAAACACCAAATTCCATTTAATGTTAATGGAAATACTTTCATTCTTTAAAATTCTTCTTCCTATAAAATGTGCCCCTACGTTTTTACCAAAAAGCCAACCCCATAAATCGCCGAGAAGCGAGTGGCTGTAGCAAAAACAGAAAAAGAAGCGAGTGGCTTTAGATAAAATTTTCATTGATAGAAGTCTTCTTTCATGAGGCAAATGCACTAAATAAAGAAATACATGGTGCATTGGTTGACTTTGGATTACATCTATGTCCTATCCTAATCAGATGGTCGAAGTTTATCTTCCAACATGGCCTCAGTTGTTCTAATGTTTTAATAACTATCATAGTGGTACATAATTTAACTAGTGCTGATACTATTTGATAATGGAAATAATCCTATGAATTAACCATTGAATAAAAGCTGACTAATAACATTCAATTTTAAATCGAATACAAGACATTATAGGATTTCTTGACTTTGACTTAAAACCCACGCCTTGGCCTAATCAAAATATCAAAAAACTTAGATTGCCACGCAATTTCTATTATCTCAAGGTTTTGTTTAAACTATGTTGCAAAGGGTAGTTAAACTAGTACGTATAGTACTAAAAACAACTTATTTTTTATCCCCAAAACAACTTATATTTAGCTAATATCACTTGCCCCTGATAAAGATGGATTTCCTATTAATGTTAGCATAAAAGTTTACTCTGTTTGGCTGATTGTGGGATCCAGAAAGATTGTCTTCAAATAATGGCTGTGCATAAATAGGAAATCACTGTTATGATTCCTTGCGGGCAAAAACAAGCCTTAAAAATGCAAAAGGGTCCATAAGCATCTCCCTCCCTTCCCCCTCTGGACACATTTCTTACATGTTTTGTAAAGGACAATAATAATGATCCCCGAATTGAACATGGAAGGTCCGAACCACCGCGCTAGTGGGTGGATTGGCAAAACAACCTGTTCGAATAAAAAGCATGCTTTTTTATAATTGGAAAACAAGTTCTTTTTAGAGTGCGAACGAACACGCTCTTTGTACGAATAAACAGAGCACATTATTTTCGTTTTATTTTATTTTTTTCAATTTTTTCGCTCTAAAATTCAAACTCTCAATAATGGTGCTGGCTTTGGGGCGGTTTGAAGATAGTAGGAAAGGAAAAAAAAATTATTTTTGTTCAATGATTGAAGCATGGGTTTTGGGGGATTCAAAAGGAAAACATAAATGATGGAAGGGTAATTATGATCATTCGTTACAAGATTTCTATTTAAAAACCTATTTGACAAGTGAATGTCTTCATGAGGTAAGTGAATTTCACCTAGAGAATGAAAATGACCATTATGATTATTTACTTACTAAATGTAAATGGACTCCCAAACACTTTTTAGTGGGAAATGAAGTAGGAAATGGCCTCCCCAACAGCCACTTCAGAATGCGAATGTCTGATCAAGCAGCGCCAGACATTTTTTTTTCAAGACTCCCTCCATTCAATTAATGAAGCCTGTTTGCATTTGAGAATGACTTAAATTTATTGGACCTCCACTCTACCGTGGTTTGGGAGGAAAGTCAGCCATGGAATAATGGACCCGTTTTGTTTTTCAAATGCAGATAGGCTTCTACGATCGTCGGAGGTAAACAACTGGAAAAGTTGGGATACGCTTGGCGCAGTGCATAGATCGGACGGTCAAATCAAGAGGGGTGATTCAAACCTGCCTCCCTCATTGGATGGAGATCAAACAGGGGGGCACATGTAGTGCTGTTTGGCATAAAAAAAAACTGAGCGCACACGTAAAACGTGTGCATCGTCGATTTTAGATATCAATGAACCCCAGCACCTTGGAGTATTGTACCAGGCACACTCAATAATTTATTGCAATGGAAATTTCCTTGGGCCTTGGTAAGAGCTTCCTTACTTTCCTTCCTGTTTCTCTTCTCCCCCCCACGAGGCCGCCAAAACCGAAACCAAAAAAAAAAAACACACAAAAAAGACAAACAAAAGTAAGCATTAGAAAAACAAAGGTAAGCATTAGAAAAAGTAGTAATAAAATCCAACCCCATAGTGGTTCCTCCCTCCCTTCCTCATTCCTCCTCCGCCCGCCTTGATGGCTCGCCTCTTCTCCGCCATTCTGCTCCTCCTCCTCTCCGCCGTCTCCTTCTCTGCTGCCGCCCGGGACGTGGATACCCACACCTGGGGCCCCTTCTACACCAGCAACTTAAGCTTCCTCACCGCCTCCGGCGACGCCGCCATCAGCGGCGGCGCTCTCCAGATCACCCCCGACTCCATCAACAACCGGTTCGCTCTCCTCCACCGCTCCGGCCGCATGACCTACAACCGCCCCTTCCGCCTCTGGTCCGGCGACCCCTCATCTCCCGCCGCTTCTGCCGAAATCGCCTCCTTCAACACTTCCTTCACCGTCAACATCTTCCGCCCCGGAAACCAGACCGCCGGCGAGGGACTGGCCTTCATCATCGCCCCGAGTGGCGTAGTCCCAAACGGCAGCACCGGCCAATGGCTCGGCCTCACCAACTCCACCATCGACGGCAGCCCCGCCAATCGCTTCATCGCCGTCGAGCTCGATACCGTGATGAATCCGAACGTGGGCGACCCCGACGGCAACCACATCGGACTCGACATCAATAGCGTCGTCTCCAATCTCACCGTGCGGCTGTCGACGCTCGACATCGAGCTCTCGCCGGAAATTCCCGCCAATTGGACCGTCTGGATCGACTACTCCGCCGCCACGATGGCCTTCCGGGCATTCATCAACAAGGAGGGCCGGCCACGGCCGTCCAGCCCGGTGATCAACAAGACTCTCGACCTGAGGCAGATCGTCGACCAGAATTCCTACTTCGGCTTTGCCGCCTCCACCGGCGAAAACGCTGAGCTGAACTGCGTGCTCTTCTGGAACCTAACGGTGGAGCTCCTGCCCGATGACAAGGGCAAGGGCGGCAAGACGGTGGTGCTGGCGATAGCGATCGCAGTGCCGGTGGCCGTGCTAATAGTGGCAGCGGCCCTGGTGGCGGCGTGGTGGTGGGGGTGGAGGAAGAGGTGGGGGACGGAGGACGAAAGGATGATCGAGGGGGCACTGAAGAGCTTGCCGGGGATGCCGAGGGAGTTCCGGCTGAAGGAGCTCAAGAAGGCGACGAACGGATTCGACGACAAGCAGAAGCTCGGGGAGGGCGGGTTCGGGGTGGTGTACAAGGGGTTTGTGAGCGGGGTGATGGCCGGGGAGCCGGCGAGGGAGGTGGCGGTGAAGAAGTTCTCGAGGGAGAACGTCAAGGGGATGGACGACTTCCTCCAGGAGCTCACCATCATCAACCGCCTCCGCCACAAGCACCTCGTCAAGCTAGTCGGTATGTATACTATCTTCTTCTTCTTCTTCTTCTTCCATAGTCTTGTTCTTGTTCTTCTCAATTTTCTAAGTTTTGAATGTGATTTATTTTGATCTTTTGATATTGATTCATTTCAAGTCCAATGGTGGTGTTCTTTGGTTATTATATATGATGGATTAATCTCAATGTTTACACTAAGTGGTTGATTTAAGGCAAACATATAAGATTGAGATAGGTTATGGATTGATTGCCCATGTAGTCTTCCTCCCAAATTTTGTTTTAGATCTAATTTTAGGGTTTTCTAGATAATTTGAAGACATTCATGTCATTTGATAGGTAATCTCAATTGGAGGTGCGTGCCATATTACTGAGTTTTTTTGTCAAGCTTCAGATAGAGATTTACACTAGTTAGGGTTCAAAGGATTTGTTGTTGTTTGCATTTCCATTTTGCTTTCCCAAATTTGCATTCTGCATTGTCTGTTCAAACTCAAACCTTTGAATTTGGAAGCTCTTTTGTATTGGTCTGACTTCCAGATTGAAGAATCAAAAAAAAAAAATTGGACGCTCCACTCAATTGATAGAGATGTTAATAGGGTAATAAAAGGAAATAAACGTGTAATAACATATTAACTTTTTCCTTGGAAATAAGAGCTCATTGATTTAGAAAAAATTCTGTAATGGATGAGTGTTTGCCCTTCTGATTGGTCTGGATGCTTGGAAAGTTCAAATTTTTGAATGTATTGACATCCTCCAATTGGTCAAAGGCACATACAAGAGCAGACTTTTTGGAACTGCATTCAATTTGACTTGGAACTTGGAAGCATCTCTTTTTTAAAAAAACAAATAAATATGTAAAATCAACGGTAAATTGGGGGAGATTGTGATATGGATTTTGTTGCAAAAAAAAAAGATTGTGATATGGATTTGATCGAATCTGAAAGCCCAGGCACCATCATCCATGATGGGCCCCACTCGGCCCATATACAGCTCATGTATCCTCTTTTTTTTCTGCTTTTAATTAGCCCTCTTTTGTATCGGAGTCCGATTGTCTGACGAATCTTAAATGCGCAGCTTTGCCAGATATTTATGATGTCATTTACCTCCATGCCATTGCCTCTGGCCCCTTTTAAAAGTCCATTGGGCCTACTAGTTTTTCTTTTTCGAGACATGGGCCTACTAGCTGGCCAGACAATTTCCTTTTAGTTATTTTCTTTGTCAAATTTCTCTTTTTTCTCTGGCTCATAACATATTTCTCTTTTGCTTACACAACGTTTTTCTTTTCAACCTTCTTAATAGAAATAGAAACGTGCTACAAAAATCTTCTGTCAATGTTTTTTGAATTTAGTGCGAATGGGTTTTCATACTTTTTCCCTCTTTCTTCATATCTATAAACCTTTTTTCGATTAATTGTGTTCATTTAAGTATTTTTTATGGAAAATAACTAATGCTACAGCCTTGTTCAGGAACTTCCATGGTACAGCCTTTTTTATTTGCAGAGTACTGAAAATACCTGAATAAACTTATTGGCCGTTTATTATCTACCCTCGTACCTAACATTAGTTTGCATTTTTTTTATCACAAGATCTGGTCTAGTTACTGATTGTATCCAATTTAACTGACTACAGATATAACCTTTTTCATTAACTAACCCTACTTAAATAAACCTTGTTTTAAAACACTATTATTGACTTAGGAGTGGCCCCCATCAATAGCTAGATTATTGACTTGAGATGTTAGGTTTGATTAAGCTGTTGATTAAAGTGGCTGGCTAGTGGAACAAGAAACAGTATTCCTCACTTCTCTTTATAGTCCAATCATAGGACATATTTCTTATTGAAGTCATTAAAGAAAGCTTCATTTCCTAAATGATAAATTAAGTATCTTTGATTGCTGTAGCGAAAATAAACACAGATACATGTGATCTGAAAAAAAAAAACTACAGTTGATCTGCTTAAAACAAGAAAATTCTGATGTTTGTATCATATTCGAATGTTAATACTACAGGGTGGTGCCATGCCAACGGCATGCTACTACTGGTGTACGACTACATGCCCAACGGCAGCCTGGACGCCCACCTCTTCCGCGACGGCGATGATGGTGGCAGCGTCGGCAGTGGCAAGCCCCTCCTCCCCTGGGACCGTCGCTACAGCATCCTAGCCGGTGTCGCCTCCGCCCTCAATTACCTCCATCATGAGTATGATCAGACAGTCGTACACCGCGATCTCAAGGCCTCCAACATCCTCCTGGACTCTGACTTTACGGCCCGCCTCGGTGACTTCGGCCTTGCCCGTGCCCTTGACAGCGAGAAGACCTCCTATGCCGACCTTGAGGCTGCCGGTGTCCCTGGAACCCTAGGCTACATTGCCCCTGAGTGCTTCCACACCGGCAAGGCCACCCGAGAGTCCGATGTCTTTGGCTTCGGTGCCGTCATCCTTGAGGTTGTCTGCGGCCGCCGCCCCCGGAGCAATGTTAGTGGATTCTCCTTCCTCGTCGACTGGGTGTGGACCCTCTACCGGAGGACCGCATACTCGAGTCAGTCGATCTCCGCCTCAACGGGGACTACCCAACTGAAGATGCCGAGCGGCTGCTTAAGCTGGGCCTTGCCTGCTGCCACCCTATTGCCGTGGAGCGGCCCAAGACGCAGGCCATCGTGCAAATCATCTCCAAGTCTGTGCCACCCCCCTGGGTGCCGCCTATCAAGCCATCCTTCATTTGGCCAATGGCCGGTGGCGGCATGGGCGGTGATGACAAGCAGCTCGGTGATGACCAACGACACCACGCCCATCACCTCGTCCTTCTACGGGTCGCAGTACCTAAGCCGGGACAGCCAGGATAATTCCATGATGTGAACTCCGGTTTGTATCGTGCGATGATGGCAGGAAAAAATCAATCTTCATTTGGAACTTGTTAGAATTTGAAGTATTTTCCTTTTTTGTAAAAAAAATCTCTCATTTTTCTTGGCGGTTTTGTTGGGATTTTTGTTGCTCATTTTGGATGATTTTTTTTTCAATCATATATTTTAGATGATGATGTTCTAGGGAAAATGTGATGAAGCAGCCCTTAGCCATCATTTCGGATTGATGGAAAGGGGGTTGGTACGTTGGTCTGTTGTTTTTTTTGTGTGTTAGTAAATTTACAAGTAGAAAATAAGTGTTTCTTTTTCCCTTTTTTATGGACAATGCAAAGTTTGCAAACTGTAACTTTTTTTTTGTGTGTAAATAATTAACGTCAATAGCACCCTAAATTTGTGCTTAGTTAGTGCTAGTAAAATGTACCTATATCCAACTTAGTTGGGCTGAACAAGAAGGGTGAAAATTAGTTGGCCATATAATTATATCAAGCGGATGAGTATTTTTTTTTCCAGCAATTGGATGAGTAGTGAACTTTCTTTTTTTCTTTCCTATTTTTTTCAAGATAAGGAGTTGCCTATCACTAACAGTATGGAGCAAATAGTGCAAATGTTTTAACGAAAGGTGGGAAAGTTTGGAGAAATTATCCCGCAGTACCGTTCTACCACTGTCCAATAGATAGTTCCATTCAGGTTTTGACACATACACTTGTGGGAGAATCACTGCTAGCATGTACAAAAACGTGTAAATCATCCAACGGACCTATCTACCACATATTCCGTAGAACAATTCAATTCCAATTCCTTGTCAATGTTTAGAAGCTATGAGAATTGACAGCAGCATAAACGAAGGGCCATGTTGCATGATTTTAAACTTAAAGCTATCCACATAAAGTGACAGTCCCTTTAATAAAAGGTTACGGTTTTATGCTTAAAACCATCCTCATAAAGTGACTAGTCCCTTTAACAAAAGGTCTATCATGCTCTTGTATGATTACTCACTGGAGACATGAAACAAGGTCCTTGTATGATGTTTTTCTTTGAAACAAGGTCTTAGCAAGTAGCATGGTTACTTCACTACTCCCCCGAGAACCTTGTTACTTTTGATATCAAGGTATTGGCAATATGTTTGTATATAAAAAAAAGGTATTGGCAATATATGACGAAGTAATAATTATCCAAAAAAAAATATATGACCTTGTTGCAAATCTATTGGACCGTTTAGATGGGCCTTGAAGCCTTTTTTTAGGCCCTTAGAATGTGAGAAAACTGGTTAGAAATTGCAACCCTTTAGATGGGCCTTAATGCGCCAGAAGAAGTGGATACTGGATAGGCCATGGGGCAGTCGCTTTTGAATATTCATTTGTGGACTAACTGGTCCTAAAGCAATCTTAGTTTACGCGAACCTAACGCCTCAGTTATGAACATTGAAGTTTTATTAGCTTCTAAGCATGTCTTCTTTAATAAAAAAAACACGTCTTCTTAAGAAAACCATTTTCTGGTTAACTGTAATAAATATGTATCAGTGACATTCGATGATGGCATTTACCGAAAGTAACAAGTTTGTTTAACAACCAGATGCCGAAGAAAATACAACTTCCGTCTCAATATGCCCTCGAATTTGGAGCACCATTGATTATGGTGGAAGATATGTGTGCATGGTTGTAGCGTTGTGCAAAATACTTCTTTCAGTCCATTCAGTATAATCAGAGCCATTAGGCCAGGAAATGGATGCATATTAGCCAAAAAGAAAGGAAAGAGATGCAAATAATGCCACACGAGTCCTTTTCGAATTTGTCTCTGTGCTCCCACTTGACTTAGTTCATTTCCTGATCACTTGCCGAGATAAGGTTTAATCAATCAAATATGCCAAAACAAAGCATGATATGAGCCAACTTTAGCATATAATAACAATACAAGTGTGGGTATAGCAAAATATTCAAATACGAATAAGATACCTTATTCTATGCAAGTTTTTGGATGACTAAATTGCTTAAACATGCAAGTTCAGTTTGGAAGGTATGTCTATCAAAAAGAAAAAAAAAATTTGAAAGGTATACGATTGTGATATTTTAAAAGCATTGATTGGGCGAGATGTTTAGAAAATATTGATAACAAACCTTATTGATCGAAACACCCTGCAAGTCATCCAAGGTAATAAAGTGGCATGCTTAAAATCTCCTTGGGGCTGCAAACTTGAAACAAGAGTTTGAGTAGAGTTGGCACTTGGCAGAATGCATATGGGCTACCCAGATTGACCATGTACTGTTGGGCTAGTTCGATGCCGAATTGGGTTTATAGCTTCTTTCATTTCCAGTTCCTAATGTTGCCAAAAAAAGTCATCCAGGCCCTATTCGCTCACCAAGAAAAATTAAAACAAACTATCTCTTGGTTCAAGATTCATTAAAAGGATTAGAAGTTAAGTAATCTAGTGTCCAGGAACTATAGGTTTAAAAGTTAATTATAAAAAAAACTATAGGTTTAAAAGTTGCGTCCAATATTAAAAAAACCATTCAACTGTCCCCTCTTTGTAACATCAACTGGACAAGAGTAGGTAAGTTGAACTGTTTGTCGGTTTGACAAAGATTAACAAGATAATGCTAACGTTTTAAATGGGATAGAAGAATAAGAGTACAACTTAAGATGTGACAATGACGCAGATTACATTATGAATCTTTGTCAAAGATTGGTTATCACACCTTGTGAAAAATAAGGGGGGATCGAACACTTTGATAAAATGAACTGATGCTATTTAAAGTATCATAACAGTTTTTATAATCAGCTTCCTTTATCAGTATGTATCTTGATATTTCAAACTGTTAAACATTCAATCTAAGTATTAAATTTATAATCAGCTTCCTTCACAGTTTATTATTGTATTGTTCTTTATTAAATCTTTTAATCCCGATATATCAGCCCAAAACTCCTTTTTATTAATGTAAAGTGATTTATTACATGAGATGACTAGAGTACGTAGAATTCAATTGTTTGTCGGTTTGAGGAATATTGACAAGATAACGCTTACATGTATGAGATATTATTAGAATGAGAGTCCCAACATATGTTTTTTTTTTTTTTGCGAAAGTCCTACGTAAGATGTAACAGTGATGCATTTGCCATTATCCTGATTAACTAGAAATGACAAAAGTATTATAGAAGCTCTTGTACTAGCTTTTTCTAAAACAAAATAGTCTGATATTTCTAAATCACGAATCTTTGCATTTCGTTTAGGAAGAAGTACAAAATCTCTAGAATATTCAACTCAAAGAGAAGATAATTAAGAGGACAAACATGTTACTCCTACGGTCAAAAAGATATACCCAGCCTCTGTCGATGAATCAATCATTGAGACAGTCATGTTAATTGCGGCCAAAATAAACGTAAACATTTATAAGTGTAAGGTCTTGAGTCTTGAAAGAGCAAGAAACAACTCATGGACACTATACCATAAAAGTTCCTTAAAGGATAAATCAAAGCATAGCACAATGCATGGCTAAGCTGGTTGGCACTTCTAAGCTGCCGCGTTTCGTAGAACTGTGGAGGTAATTAAGAAAGCTGTGGCAGATAAATTCTTCTCTTGTTCAGCTAAAGCAGCAGTCTGTTCCTGAAGCCTTGAAGTACTTGTATCGCTATTGGAAGGTAGAAGGCGGCAACCCTAAAAGACGGTTAAGTTTTGGCCATTTGAGGATGAAAACAGCGTCTTCAGCAGCCATACTCATTGTCATAGGTCCCACATTCTTTAGAAGCGTACCTTACTCAACTATTAGCGAAAGTACAATGAATGTAACAGCTTCTGATATCTTTTTCGCCTTAGGCCATAAGTTTGGGATCATAAGCTTTTTTCATATTGCCTAGTACCACTTTTCCTTTTCCCATATTATCCGAAAAAACTTTCTACCGAAAATACCCCCCATGAGCATGTATAAGTATGGCTGCAGCACAAAATTTTACATTTTTAGAGAAAAAGGCATTCCGGAGAAGAAGGCATTCTGGAGAAGGTTCGTCCAGCATCTCCGCCCATAACATCGTCGGCGCTAGCGCCATCCAAACCGGGAAAGGTCGTCTTGGCCCCAAAAGTCGAAAAACAAGCGGGTTAGTGGCATGTATGCAAAAACAACTGCAACGGAGACATCGTACCTTCAAAAACGGTATGTCAAGTTGAAATTTTATATTTTATATAATGAAAATTTGTTCCAGAGATTTGTAACATCGTGTCTTCGAGTCTTTGAAGACACGACTAATATACGAAGATTTTCACTCATATATGGTTGAACACCTTATGGTTTTTTTACTTATTTTAGTATTGTAATGTCAGGTACTAATGGAATTGATACCTATGTGCTTACACTACGATAGAATATTTACAAAATCTGATGGGTATGTGGGTGGGAAACTGAAGCTCATGACCATTGATATACAAGTACCTGAAACTGTTGCAGCAAGTGGAATAAAGATTACTGTTGAAGTTGCATCTGGTATATTGGCTTTGTCATATCTTGTTCATCCTGGATCCCTATACGTCCTTGAAGACGATAAAGACCTGCAAACAATATTTCTCCTTCACAACAAGAAGCAATGCACAATTGGATTACTCGACCTATACACGGAGTGGATTTCTGCTGAAAATAACAACATGGAGAATTATACTGGCAATAAGCAAATGAATTCCAGTGCGGATAAGGACAACAAGATCTCAATGTCGGAGGCAAAAAGGAGGCTGGCCAGTAAGACACCACAGGAGAGGCCGTCTAGCCTAGGCAATAAGACACCCACATCAGCAATTAAAGGAGGAAAAGAAGAAAATTATTCTCTTTCTAGCAAGACTCCCATGTCGAATCAGTACTCCAAATTTGAATAGTAGGAGTTCAATTGTAGCCTTTCGAGGGGTTTGGAGGACATCAACGTCAACAGGTTGGGATGAGGTTAAGCATGTGGCATCCTTCTCCTTCTCCTCCTCCTCCTTCACCTCCTCCTCGTCCTTGTTCTCCGCCTACTCCTTCGCCGCCTCCTCCTCCTTGGTCGGCCCGATTTCCTACTGCTGCAAGGAAGAGATCACCTCATTGATGATATAAGTTGTTTGTTGATTGGATACGGTCTCTTCGGAGTCGGCTTTCGGCTCTTCCACCAAATTCCTCCTTGCCTGCTCCTCCACCATTCTCCTTATATGCTCATATTCCCGTATCCTTTGCAATTCCCTCACCGAGACAGCCCTCCTTCTCTTCCTTACCACCAAACCTGTGGGGAATAGGTCCTGTCTATACTTCTGATGATTTTCGACTTCTGCACGCTCCATATGTTCATCGAAGTCTGGTTGGAGCTTCTTCAGAAACATCTTCGCAGAGGATCTCTTTGTAGCCCGTTGTAGCTTCTCTTCGTCATGGAAGCGCTTGATCGGAGCTAAATTGACATTTTACATAGTCGTGTAAGTAGCAGAACAAAAAATTAAATAGTCATGTGGAACGTGACACGAAATATTAATTAATCATGTACAACGTGACACAAAATTTTAAATAGTCGTATTTACTTACCTTTACCCCATTTCAAGGAGTCGTAAATGGACTTGTGCACCAGCTCATTTCTCCGCATATGCTCCAGAGTTTTCTTCATCTGCTCCTTCTCATCAGTTTTTTGCTTCAGCTCCTCCTTCTGATGCACCGATGACTTCTTCATCTTCTCCTTCTTCTCTGATTGCTTCATCTCCTTCTTCGGCTCCTCAATCTCCTCCTCCTTGGGCTCCTCAATGTTCTCACCCTCTAACAGCATCGACACTGTGGTGGCAGATGCCTTCATAGAGTGAAGAACATCTCACATAGGTCTGACACTCCTTCCCATCTTGTCATACGAAGACAGAGCGAGCTCAATTAATGACTTAATGCCCTGAAACGAACCCTCCAATTGCCCTATTGCATTTAACTGAGCAGATGTCCTCAAGGAAGAGGGGAAACCGTGAATGGGAGTCCTCTTCATTTCCTGCCTCTCCATCTTCTGTCGTCATGGAGGGGGGCCATAGAGGGAGACGAAAGTAGGAATGCCTCTTCTGTCAGGGGGATGATTACGTCGACGACTTCTTCCCATACGTCGAGATTATCAAACACCCTCATCCAGTAGTCCGTCATACGGTGCTTTTTCTGTTCACCCTTCTTCACCTCCATAATTAGGGCACCACTTCCTAGCCACCTTTTCACACGTGGATTGGTAGGGCCCACGACAGCATGAAAGATTTTTGTGTGCTAAAAAAACCAAATTTGCATAGTAAGCAGATGAAAACATTAGAAAAATGTGCGGATATAGGCAACTCGTGTACTATTATAGTCGACTATAATAGTACACGACTATAAATTTGGTCATATCTTCTGCAACACGACTATATACTTAGTCATTTATTTTAGTACATGACTATATATTAAGTCGTGTTGCAGAAGACATGACACTTAGCGTCATCATGTCGTGTCTTTTGAAGACACTAAAAACATACAAATGATAAATACCTGAGTGACATATGAGGCGCCGTTTAGGTATCCACCATCCCGTGACCCTCCTTCAGAGCTGACACCCACTTGTTTGCTAGTGTGGGTTATACCAGAAACCAACATCTTATGGATAGCCCCCGCCCATGGTATGAGCTCAATCTTAGGAGGTCTTCTATATAACGGTACAAGCAGGGCAGCAATGCTCTAGTGCTGTGTGGAAACAGCACCGTGGAGAAGACAAGGCAGATGATCATTCTCGCCATGTCATCCTCTGACATCTTCATTTCGCCAATGCTAAGCTTCTCAATAATTTCCTCAATGTGTAGAATATTTAGTCTCCTCACGGCGAAGTACTTTCTGAAAACATCACCTTGCAGTCGGCGTGGCAAGGAGGGAACGACCTCAACTATTTCGTCATATGCAGGCAATCCAGTGTTAAGAGCAACTTCTTGCTCTGTGAAATGTAATGATGTCTTCGAAGACACGACTGTATATTTCGTCATCAAAATTACAAATCCAAAAAGCGGAGCTTCTGAAACAAAAATTAGTTTGGAATGTAACTTACTGGGGTGTAGTTGTGTGTATTTTTTGTTAGGAGTCGTGCAACGGGAAAGTCTTTCCCAGTGTCCCTCGCCACAAATGCCCCAAATGCATGAGTCTTCTTCCACGTCAACTCAAGGAACTCCTCAGCAACCCCCGTCATTCTCAGGTCCGTCGCCTCCTCTGCCGCATGGGTCTTTTCAGCGCCAAGACATGCCGCAGGGCCAGGCCGCTGGTGCTGCACAAGGTCAGGCCTTTGGTGCCGCACAGGGCTTCCCCTTCCACCACGGGCCAGTTCTTCAGCCCCTCCCCATGACGGGCTCCCTTGATCCACCCCTTATTCTGCCCACAGGGACCGCTGGCACTCATCTGCGTGCCTATCCTCTTCCGCATACTAGCCTGCATCATCAGCTACGAGGAGATGTGCCACCCCATGGGCCCCTCCTGGGCAGGACGGCTCAGCCTGGCTACTCAGATTTCGCGTCAGGTATGTCTCAGGCTCCGCCGTTTAATAATGCATCAGGACAGCGCGCGGCTGAACCCCGATTGGCTCGCCTTCAATTTCCTAAATACAGCGGGGAAGACAGCCCCATTGATTGGCTCTACCAGGCAAATAAATTCTTTGAGTATCATGGCACTCAGTCGGAAATTGATAAGCTGCGAATCGCGGCTTTCCATCTGTCGGGCGATGCTTTAGTTTGGTTTCAATATTTTGAACGTGATGTGCTATCTCCGACGTGGACTGATTTTGTGGATGAATTATGTGTGCAATTTGGGCCTAACGACTATGCTGATTTTAATGAAATGCTGGCATCTCTCCGTCAAACGTCCACAGTGCGAGTTTATCATCAGGAATTCATGCGTATTGCTAATCGGTTGCCTAATTGGGATCAGGCAGCATTAGTTGGTGCCTTCATGCATGGCTTGCGGGCTGACATCGCTGATGAAATCCGCCAGTTTCGGCCTAAATCTATGCGGGATATCATTGGGCATGCTCGAGTCGCGGAGGAGAGGTTGAATCGGCAAAGGCGTGTGGTCCGGCCCCCCTTTAGACCCCCTTCCGGACTACCAGCCTCTCGGCCCAATCCTCCTCCGGCGGCTGTTGCAAGCCCGAGGACTGGTCCACCAGCGGGAGTCGCTCCGTCTCCACCCCTTCGCCGGTTATCCCAAGCACAGATGGATGAGAAACGTGCCAAGGGCCTATGCTTTAACTGTGACGAGCGATATGTCCCTGGACATCGCTGTCGCACGCCTCCTACTGCTTTCATCTTAGAGGAGTCCTGTCCTGAGGAGGACGATCTTCCTACCCCACAGACTGAGGATGCTTATGTTGACTCGGCGGCTGAAATCTCATTTCATGCCTTCTCGGGAACTTACACTCCTCACACTATGCGCGTGCAAGGTCAGTTAAAGCGCCAGCCAGTTGCTATTTTGATTGACAGTGGGAGTACCCACAATTTTATTAATGACAGGGTGGCGCAGCGAATGGGCTGTCACATTGTTCAGGACTGTGCTTTTGACGTTCTTATCGGGGACGGCACCCACATGCGTAGTAAGGGCATGTGCCCCCGTATTCCATTGCACATCCAAGGCTATGATTTTGTGGTGGATCTCCATCTTCTTCCTACAAAAGGGGCGGACATTGTATTGGGGGTCCAATGGCTTCAAGAACTTGGGGACGTCGTATGGAATTTTAAAGATTTGGTTATGTCACATTGTTCAGGACTGTGCTTTTGACGTTCTTATCGGGGACGGCACCCACATGCGTAGTAAGGGCATGTGCCCCCGTATTCCATTGCACATCCAAGGCTATGATTTTGTGGTGGATCTCCATCTTCTTCCTACAAAAGGGGCGGACATTGTATTGGGGGTCCAATGGCTTCAAGAACTTGGGGACGTCGTATGGAATTTTAAAGATTTAGTTATGTCATTTGGTGCGGCGGATCAGCCGGTCCGTTTATACGGCTCAATTCCTGGTACACTCCAATCGGCCCAAGCTATTGGGTCCTTCTTTCGGCACTCCGCTCACGGGTTTTTGCTCCAATTTATGTCCAATTCTGAGCCGAACCAACCAGCACTAGCCGCCGACTTGACATCTCTTTTGGACGCGTATGGGCCTCTTTTTGGTGAGCCTTCTGGCCTTCCTCCGACGCGTGGGCATGACCATCAGATTCCTATCCTTCCCGGGACGAGTCCCGCTAATGTACGGCCCTACCGTTACCCCTATGTGCAGAAGGCTGAAATTGAACAATTGGTGGCGGACATGTTGGCGTCTGGTATCATTCGCCCCAGCTCTAGCTCTTACTCATCTCCCGTGTTGCTGGTTCGAAAGAAGGATGGGACTTGGCGGTTCTGTGTTGACTATCGTGCCTTGAATGCTATTACGATAAAGGACAAGTATCCTATTCCGGTTATTGAGGAGCTCCTCGACGAGTTATCAGGTGTGCATTATTTCTCTAAACTGGATTTGCGCTCTGGTTATCATCAGATAAGGATGCATCCAGCGGATATACATAAGACGGCTTTTCGAACACATGATGGTCATTACGAGTTTCTCGTAATGCCTTTTGGTTTGACTAATGCACCGGCCACCTTCCAAAGCTTGATGAATGATATTTTCCGGCCCTTCTTGCGTAAATTTATTTTGGTCTTCTTCGATGACATATTGGTCTATAGCTCTTCTTGGGAGGATCACATTGACCACCTGCGGACCGTCTTTGATATTTTAGCTGCTCACTCTCTTTTGCTGAAACGGTTCAAGTGTTCTTTTGGCCAACCTCAGATTGATTATTTGGGCCACATTATTTCTGCAACCGGCGTTTCTACAGATCCAGCCAAGGTGGCTGCTATGCTGGATTGGCCCACTCCTACTTCTCCAAAGGCCTTACGTGGTTTTCTTGGATTGACTGGCTACTACAGGCGCTTCATCGCCCATTATGGTACCCTGGCCGCCCCTCTTACTGCCTTACTGAAGGCCGGCGCTTTCGCCTGGAACCCTGAGGCGCAGCGGGCCTTTGACTACCTTAAGCATGCTATGACCTCCGCCCCTGTCCTAGCCCTTCCGGATTTTTCCAAGCAATTTGTGGTGGAGACTGATGCATCGGATAGTGGCTTGGGCGCGGTTCTTTTGCAGGATGGCCGACCCATTGCCTTCTTCAGTAAGGCCTTATCTAACCGCTCCCTCCGTTTGTCGGCCTACGAGCGCGAGATGCTTTCTATTGTGCACGCCGTTACAAAATGGCGTCCATATCTATTGGGCTGACATTTCACTATTCGGACGAACCACCAGCCTCTCAAGTATTTTCATGACCAACGGATCTCCACTCCAGCCCAGCAGCGTTGGGTCACTAAGCTTATGGGCTATGACTATACCATGGTCTATAAACGAGGGTCTGACAATACAGTGGCCGACGCTCTATCCAGGCGCGATGCTGAGGTGTTCCTCATGGGCTTATCCGTCCCAACCTTTCCCTTTATGTCTGACTTGCTTCAGACTTACCAGGCTGTTCCAGAGGCTTCGGATATCTTGCAGCGTCTCCGGGCTGACCCGACGTGCTTACCTTCTTTTGTGTTGCAAGGTGATTATATCCTTTGGAAGCAGCGCTTATGGGTTCCTCCGAGTCCGACACTGCGGCAGGCTATTATTTCATTCTTCCATGATACTCCTAGTGCTGGTCATGAAGGCTCTTTTCGCACGTACAAGCGTGTGAGTCAGAATTTTCTTTGGCGGGGACTTAAAAAGGCTGTCCATTCTTATGTCGCGGCTTGCGATGTATGTCAGCGCGCGAAGGCTTCTACCACTACTCCGGCGGGCCTTTTGCAACCCCTTCCTATTCCTGATCGCGTCTGGGAGGATGTCTCCATGGATTTTATTGAGGCTCTCCCTGAGGTTCAAGGGAAATCAGTTATTCTTGTGGTGGTGGATCGCTTATCCAAATATGCGCATTTTTGCGCTCTGGGTCACCCTTTTACAGCTAAAGCAGTGGCTGAACTGTATGTGCGAGAGGTGGCCAAATTGCATGGGATGCCAAGGACGATTGTGTCGGATAGGGATAAAATATTCATTTCTCTTTTCTGGCGGGAGTTCTTTGCCTTACAAGGCACTGAGTTACATATGAGTACCGCCTATCATCCCCAGAGTGACGGGCAAACTGAGGTAGTTAACCGCTGTTTGGAACAGTACCTTCGCTGTTTTGTTGGTGCGGAACCTCGTCGATGGCTTCAACTTCTTCCATGGGCGGAATGGTCCTATAATACTGCTTATCATACTTCCGCCGGCTTTACCCCTTTCGAAGTGGTTTGCGACCGACCTCCACCTTCGGTCATGCGTTATTTACCCTTCAGTTCTGCGGTGGGCGAGGTGGATTATGCCCGTCAGACTCGTGATGAGGTCTTGCGCCAGCTCAAAACTAATCTGGCAGATGCTCAGAATCGGATGAAGCAGGTGTATGATCGTTCGCATATGGACCGCGAGTTTTCCATTGGGGATTTGGTTTATGTTAATCTCCTTCCTCATCGCCAGCACTCCTTGGCCGCGGTTCCCTCTCCTAAATTGGCTCACAGGTTTCATGGGCCCTATCCAGTCTTGGAGCGTATTGGCCCTGTTGCTTACCGTCTTCAGTTGCCGCCCTCTTCGCAGGTTCACCCAGTTTTCCATGTATCCCGTCTGCGACGTTTTGTGGGTGATCCTTCTCGCTTCGTTAGTGGGGTGCCTGCTCCATTGCCCACTGCACTGGAAGATTCTCCTACCCTTCCGGCGTCTATTGTGGATCGCCGCCGAGTTCGTCGTTTTGGTCGTCTGGTGACTGAGGTTCTCGTTGCCTGGCACGATCATTCTCTGGACGATGCCACTTGGGAGGACGAGGATGATTTCCTGACTCGATTTCCACATTTTTCGCCTTGAGGACAAGGCGTAGCGGAGCGTGGTGGAATGTTATGGCTCCTTAGTATTAGGCTATTTGCTTATGTTATTTACTTATTTCCATTGGGCCATGTGGGCCATTGCAGTAGGAATAGGTTATTTACTTAATTGCATAACAAGGCCCATCAGGCCCATCAGCTTAGGCTCAAAGCCTATAAGTAAGGGACGACTTGCTTAGAGTTAGGCATTGATGAATTGATTTCCTAGTATTCTCATCTCCTTCTTCTTAATTCTCATCCCCCTTCTTAACCCTAGCCGCCGGCCATTGTGTATCCCTTTAGGGTGCACAACAGAAAGTCAGCTAGATGACGTTCCGAAATCCCTGCAGGTAGCTGCTTCAAATCGCTGCCTTTGCACACTCTCCATCACTCCTGTCAGTTGCAGATAAGTGAAGGTAGCCAAAAGGGGATGTGAATAGGATCGTCGCTTGCTGCAGGGGGCTGCTCGAAATCGCTGGTGGAATCACCGCTAGAAATCGTTGGTCGAAACCCTTATTTTTTCGTGTTTTCTACAACAAGCTTCTTTGCATAGTAATGGCATGAAAAACATAAAAGAAGGGCATTTCCGGTACTCTAGGTGCCAATTCCAGGTCATATGGGATTTCACAGGAAAAACCAGGTAATATGGGAATATGAAAGTTGGAGCCAGGTAATATGAAAAAGTTCTCATGCGGCCCCATAAGTAGTCTGCAACCTCATGTTCCAACTATCTCAAAAATAAAAAAACATGTTACAACTAGATATCCACCGTCCGTTTATAATGGGGTGGGCTGGCCAAGACAGGGTGTGATGAAATACTACTATTACTATTAGAGTTCAACCAATTTATCATTTAAAAATAATCATGTATAAATTTTTTTTATGGTAGTCCCCGTTCATATGCATAGACTGCTTTTTACCTGCAGGATTTCGATTTAGTGGCTTTAAAGATGCAAAGAATGGAAGTATAATAGACACATTAATAGTCTACTGATCATATCTGTTGGCAAACTGAAAGGGCTACTAGAGTTTACAGAAGATTCAGAGGTAGACCGAGTATATTTGCGGTAGACCGGTCGCCTTTCTGGAAACTGTGGATGCATACGAGAAACTTCCATTCTAAAAGGGTTTTGCTTGGGACAATTTCTCCTAATAGGGGTCTTGTGCACGTCTTAGGGGGGTCTTTTCTAGGGATTGAGAGCCTATAAAAGGCCTTATATTGTAAGCCTAGTTTATGTTTTTGCTTGTTTATTCTGGGGTTTTACTTGTACCTGGAGATTTGCTCAGAGACCTAGTGAGAGGGTGTTTGGCAAGCGATCTCATGTTCGTCATGTGAGTACGTTGTAATATTTTTCTTAATTATAGTGGAACTACTTGCATGGTGGATTAGATATTGGCCAAACCACACGTGTATCGTTTGTGCTTCTGCTTTGTATGCTTGTTTGGTCTTCATCTATTGCGGGTGATTTTTTCAACAATTGGTAGCATAGCCCAGTTAGAGGGAGGCCTTGCTTGATATTTGATTTGCTTGCTTGATTGGATTTGATCATTTGGTGTGTCATGGCGTAAATTTTTTAGTCCTCCACCACCAAAATAGATGCATCTAAGACGGATTTCTCTACGGGGGAGGAATATACGCCAAGAGAGGCAAAGATGTACAACACCAAGTTTGAGGTGAAAAAATTTAATGGAAAAAATAATTTTGGCATATGACAATGTGAAATCATGGATGTGTTAGTCCTCCAAGATCTTGACATTGTACTTAGGAACAATCCTGCAAATTTATCTAATGTTGTTTGGGCAAAGATGAATAGGCAGACTTATGACACAATTCGGTTGTCCTTTGCTAAGGACATGAAGTACTTCGTAATGAAGGATACAGTAGCAACTACTCTGGAAGCAGTTGGCAGAAAAATATATGAACTAAGGCCATCTATTGCTGAAGATGAGACTCTATCATTTCAATTACAAGGAAAGTATTTCTATGTACGATCATATTGTTGAGTACAATGAGATTGTGTCTGATTTGGCTAATATAGATGTAGAGATAGGAGATGAAGACAAAACTATTTGTTTGATTAGTTCCTTACTAGAGGAATATGATAGTTTGTCTGATGCTTTAACTGTTGGAAAATATGGCATTGTTTATGTGCATGTGTGCAGTGCTTTGATCAACCATGAACTTAGGTTGAAAGACAAGAAGGAGAGCAATAAAACTTCAACAGCGGGTGCTTTGGTTGTGAGGGGTAAAACTCCAAAGAAGAAGATTTCTAAGGATGAGTGTGCCTATTGTCACAAGAAGACACTGGTAGAAAGATTGTAAGGTGTCAATCCCAAGGATGATGAAAAACTTAATGTTGGTGTTGTTCATGCAAAAGATGATTCTAACGAACTTGTTAAGCTTGGTTTGTCTCACAATAGCCATTTTGATGAGTGGATTTTGGACTATGGTTGTACTTATCATTTGTGTGCTAATAGGGATTGGTTCTCTAGCTTCCAGGAAGTGGAGAATGATGTTGTCTACATGGGCAATGATACAGCCTATAAGACACTTGGTGTGGGCACAATTCGTTTGAAGTTGCATGGTGGAAAGATTGGTGTCATGAAGGATGTTCAATATGTTGTGAACGTGAAAAGAAATTTGTCTTCTTTGGAAACTTTGGAGTCATAGAGCTATCTAATTAGGATAAACAAGGTCACTCTAAAGATGACATTAAAAGACCAACTGGCTTTGAGAGGTATACGTCATAGGAACCTGTATTATTAGGTTGATTGTCAGGTTCTAGGTGGAATTTTTGGGTAGTAACAATGTGAAGATGGTTGTTACAAAGGAAGCACCCTTTCTTCGCTTGTTATGGATTTGCCTTGTGATGCTTCAAGTGGTTACATTCCCATGGACGTGGAGTTTGAAGACATTCTTGTTGGGAGCATCTTTGTTAGTTTGAAAGGTTAAGAGGGTGGAGAGCTTAGGGCTCAACATCCACTTGCGCTTGATTAACTTGTTTTGGTGATGATACCTTTAGGTTCATCTTGGTGCCTTTGGACACATGTAACTCAGAATTTGGATTGGTGTGATTTGGCTCAAGGTGAAAGTCATACCAACAAAGACTACTAGGTGATTTAAAGGAGTTCAAGTCAAGGTGAAGATTGTTGGGTGGTGAATTGAACATGAGAAGAAGAGGAAAATGCGAAGAATGGAAGCAAACAAACGCATCAGTGGTCTTTTGAAATGGCCGATAGAATGGAAGGGCTATTGGAGTTTACAGAAGGTTCATTGGTAGACCGATTAATCTGGCGATAGATCGGTATGGGAAGTCGGTGCTTCCAATAGACTAGTTACATTTGCAGTAGACCGGTCATCTTTTCAAAAACTGCGTATGTGGGAAACTTTCATTCTAAGACGGATTTGATTGTGACTCTCTCTCCTAATAGGCTTAGGGTCTTGTGCTAAGGGGGTCTTTTCTATGTATTCGAAGCCTATGCAAGGCCTTGTATTGTGAGTCTAGTTTATGTTTTTGTTTGCTTGTTCTAGTGTTTCACTTCTAACTTGGAGATTTTGTGAGAGGGTGTTGGAAAGCAATCTCATGCTCATCTTGCGAGTAAATTATAAACTTTCTCTTGATTATAGTGGAACTATTTACTTGGTGGATTAGCCAGTGACCAAACCACACATATATCGTTTGTGCTTCTGCTTTGCATGTTTGTTTGGCCTTCTTCTATTGCAAATGATTTTTCCAACATACCAATGAGAGGCTAGATTGAGGCTAATACTATTGGAGTTCATGAGCCCTTAACAAATAGCTTAACTAGGTCATATCAAGTCTTTGCATTGAGAACAAACAATGAAAATTAGAGTATACAAAGAGGAAAAAGATTAGAGCATTGAGGGGCCCAGAGGAGATGAAGAGCATGTCGTACAGCAATGTCGAGGTCTGCAGTGGTCACCAGAGTGACATTGTTGTTGGAGCCACATGAGGGAATTCTCTTGGGTTCCGCATCGAGGGTGTGGTCGCCGGACTAGCTGAGGAGATGGTCATTGGAGAAGCCAGCATGGTGGCAGAGGAAGGCTGCGAGGGATGTAGGGTGAGTACTTCTTTTCAGAGAAAAAAAAACAAAGGGCTTGCATGGGAGAATAAATAAGACACATCAGGGCTTTTGAGCCCTTGATATCTGAATCAAAGGTCATTTTTGTTTTTGATATGCATATTAGTAATCTGAACTTAAGTTCAAATTTTCCATCCTCTTAACATATATACTAGTAGAATCTAGTGTGCTATCTATGAATGGAATTAGATTACTCATTGAAATGGCTGTAATTATTAATGATGGTGTAGTAAGATGTAGGACATGAATTAATTATAGAAACACAGAAATGATAGAACTTAATGCAAAAGAGAGATTTAGGCATATCTGTAGTCATTAGAACCTTCAATGGAGTTTCTGGTTTAGAACTTGGCTGAGAGCAATCTCACTTAAGACACCGTATTAGGATGGCTAATGGTATATTTATAACTAAACCAGGACACCACTGATAAGAACCCTAAAATCCAGACCATCCATCCATAGGTCATCCAATGGTTTAGATCTGCCACTTAAAACCACAACTTAATGGGTATTCTGACTCGAGCCCATTGCCCAGACAGTTCTAAAAGCCCAAAACAATGTCAATTGAGATAGTTGGGCCACTTTATGTTTTGGTACAAAAATAAGCCCAACATTCACCGACTTAGCACAACTTCTCAATTGAGCCATAGAAAGAATAAAATCTCCCGCTTGGCTCAATTAAACTAACCAAGTGGGTAATGGGAAACTTTAATAATGACTGTCGTATGCGCATAAAAAAAATTATAACCGTATAAAATACCCTTCGAACTGTATGTGGTAACTTTATACTCATTCAAAATGTCATAATCGCATGAATTAAGGCGGTTGTGTCCTTACATTCCCTTCGATGTATCACAATGCAACTAATTCATTCTGGTTGAGTGCTATATGTGGCAAAATATATTTATGAGTGAAGGCATGCTCCCACTCATTTTGCAAATATTGTCTCATACTTTAAGTGCACTGAAAAATGAGACACTGCGAGAAAAAAAAACTGCAACTGCTATGATAAATGAGTAAAGTCCATAAGTACATAAGCAAAATCAAATGCACGATGAGCTAATAAGACCCATATAATCCACATAACTCTTAAATAGAGAAGAGGGTAAGCCCTTAGTCATTGGATCAACAAACCATAAGCTCAGTGCCTATATGCTCAATAACAACTGTCGCTGCTTTAACACGATCCCAAACAACAAGATACTTGATGTCGATGTTCTTACTCTGACTTCCACTCTTGTTGTTCTTCGTGAAGAACACAGCAGCACTATTATCACATAACATCTTTAACGGCCTAGATATGGAATCCATAATAGTAAGTCCTGTGTTAAGGTTTATCAGCCAAGTAGCATGTGACGTGCCTTCATAACAAGCAACAAACTCTGCCTTCATAGTCGATGACGCTGTAAGGGTTTGCTTAATACTTTTTCAAGAGACAGCACCGCTTGCCAAAAGGAAAATATAACCCGATGTTGACTTTTTTGAGTCAATACAACCAACAAAGTCTGCATCTGTATATCCAACCAGTTCCAAATGATCAGAATTTCTGTATGTAAGCATGTAATCCTTTGTTCCTTGTAGATACCTCATAACCTTCTTTGTAGCCCTCCAATGATCCATCCCTGGATTTTATTGGTATCTACCCAACATTCCTATAGCAAAGGCAATATCAGGTCTTGTACAGACCTCCAAGTACATCATACTACCAACTGCCAATGCATAAGGAATTTTCTTCATGCTTTCCAATTCCAAAGAATTCTTTGGACACTGGAACAAGCCAAATTTGTCACCCTTCACAATAAGGGATGCACTAGGTAAAAAGTTTTTCATGTTAAACCATTTCAGAACTTTATTGATATAGGCCTGTTGAGACAACCCAAGGATCCTTCTGGATCTATCACGATAGATCTCAATCCCAATGACACAGGATGCCTCTCCTAAATCTTTCATGTCAAAGTTCTGAGAAAGAAACTGCTTAGTCTCGTGCAACATCCCTAAGTCACTGCTTGCAAGTAGAATGTCATCAACATACAAGACCAGAAATGTGTAACGGCTCCCACTAACCTTAAGGTATATGCACTAATCAACAATGTTCTCCTTAAAACCAAATGAAGTAATAGCATCGTTGAACTTCAAATACCACTGTTGGGAGGCCTATTTCAGTCCGTATATTGACCTCTTGAGTCTACAAACCAGATGACTTCCTTTATCTGAGGTGAATCCATCAGGCTGAGTCATATATACCTCATCCTCAAGATCCTCATTCAAGAACGTCGTCTTGACATCCATTTGATGTAACTCCAAGTCAAAATGAGCTACAATGGCCAAAATATGTAAGAGGATCTTGAATGAGTCCAACATTTTCGTGAGACTCCTGGAGATATACAACATAGTCAGAAGGGAGTGCAAGTTTCCTTACTCTTGAGGATCGTCGAAGTCCCATTTCATCAATAGGTGGAGGGGCCTGTGCAATAGGAACTTCAGCAACTTGATCCGGAGGAGATACTAGAAGGGGGATAGGCTGTTATGGAATCACCATAGGCGATACAGCATCTGATCCTCCACCAAAAGTAGGTATAATAACTGAACCCGTATTTCCTCAAACACAATGTGTTGAGGAGAAATACTCCCACTGAAGTTGTCATACTCAAGTAAACGTCCATTCCGTGCTTTGACTAGTGTAGGGGTGTGAGATGGACAATAAAACTTATAACCCTTAGACCTTTCTGCATAGCCAATGAAAAAATCACTGACAGTCTTAGGGTCAAGTTTCTTCTCAAGTGGATTATACACCCTAACCTCAACAAGACAACCCCAAATGTGCACATGATCTAAACTAGGTTTCCATCCGTTCCATAGGTCAAAGGGTGTTTTAGGAATGGCTTTAGATGGAACTCGATTTAAAATGTACATGGCTGTCTTTAAGGCTTCACTCCACATTTTGAGAGGAAGAGAGGAGTTACTAATCATACTTTCTCTCAAAATTACATAAGTGGTGCGCTCAACAATTTTAAAAAAAAATTGATAAAACATATGATTGCAATATAATCCCCTGGCTGGCCCATATCATTAATAAAGCCTTAATCATAATAATTAAAACACATCCATAACATACATTCAATCATAACTGTAAAAAAAAACCTTTTTTTTGCCCCAGAATGGACTAAACTGGGTCTAGAGACCCGGTTTGAGCCGGGTCAGCAACTGACCCGGTTTAAAGGGTCATCCTCTTCAAGAGGATGCCCTAAAACTTTAGGGTACGAGGCGGCGGCATGGTGTGACACCCAGAAAATTGGTTCGTTAAAGAAATGTTTCTATTTTCAGAACTGTTCTAAATTAGGAAAGTTTTGTTGCTTGATTTGATTTCTGGTTGTGCGATGTGCTTTGATGTTTTATTTGATGTTTATGATGTGGTATGATTCGTTAATCGCATGACTAATCGTGGTAGAACTCTAGGACGCGAGGGTTGGTCCTGGAGCTGGGCACAACTAGGCGCTGAGGCCAGCCTAGCACCAGGGTCTGAGAACACCTGAAGCCAGGAGTGGGGCTAGGCGCCAGGGTACGTGTTCATTGGATAAGTCTCATTTGAATTTTATAATTAATGGGCTAATTATGGTTTTATACGTGGTCTGTGGTCTACGCGAGATACTATAATGAGTAGTGCAACCGCGGAACATCAGAGTCATATATGTGCAGGACTCTAGCTTTAAACGCACAAACCTGGGCGTAGGGCCATCTGGCACAGGCTTAGAAAGTCATGTGAACGTGGGTGACTAGCCATAAGGAGATCTTCAGAGGATTGGAGCGAATCTTAGTGCAAATCTCCAGTTTGACCTAATCGCGGTGGATAAGGTAAAGTACTGCGGTAAATCGAAAAGTTATCGTTTCAGCTGAGATAATTATGAAGATAAATATGAATTAAAAAGGAAGTAATTAGAGTATCTTTTACCAGTCAATAGGAGGAGGAGATGCCACATAAGAAAGAGAGAGAGAGGGGCGTCCTATTGGATGACTCCTATTTGGTAGTTTCCTAGTTGAGTAGGGAACTAGACTTGATAAAGTTATATCTTAACTAGGAAGATTGCAAGCTATCTAACTATGGGGTTAAGTTGCTGAGCGTCCTAATCTTATATGAGGAAGGGATTCTAATTGGTTAATTAAGATTTGAGATTAAGAAGGTACTAGATTTGGAGTAATCCTAGTTGGGAAAGGCATGGTCTATATAAACCAAGGAGGAGGTCGCCCAAATGCTTCACACGCCAAGGCTTGGATGACTTGGGCAAGCCCTAGCTCTTCTTCCTTTCCTTGCCACCAATTCCAACAACCTTCTGCCTCTTCTTTCAATCTCTTTTCTCGAGCGATCGAAGGTGTGGAGGCATCTTTGCGAAGAAGAAGGAATGATCTTCGCGTGGACAAAATGTTCTTTTTAGGAGGGGAGGACGTAACACCCAGAAAATTGGTACGCTAACGAAATGTTTCTATTTTAGGAAACTGTTCTAAATTAGGAAAGTTTTGTTGCCTGATTTGATTTCTGGTTGTGCGATGTGCTTTGATGTGTTATATGATGGTTATGATGTGGTATGATTTGTTAATCGCACGACTAATCGTGGCAGAACTCCAGGACGCGAGGGTTAGTCCTCGCGCTGGGCACAACCTGGCGCTGAGGCCAGCCTGGCATTAGGGTCTGAAAACACCTGACGCCAGGAGTGGGGCTAGGCACTAGGGTACGTGTATAGTGGATGAGACTCATTTGAATTTTATAATTAATGGGCTAATTTTGGTTTTATATGTGGTCCATAGTCTAAGCGAGATAGTATAACGAGTAGTGTAACCGCGGGACACCCGAGTCATGTATGTG
This sequence comes from Houttuynia cordata, assembly GCA_039654745.1. Taxonomy (NCBI): domain Eukaryota; kingdom Viridiplantae; phylum Streptophyta; class Magnoliopsida; order Piperales; family Saururaceae; genus Houttuynia; species Houttuynia cordata. The sequence goes on along the minus strand of CM077503.1, from coordinate 47,316,210 downwards.
CAGGACTCTAGCTTTAAATGCACAGACCAGGCGCAGGGCCATCTGGCACAGGCCTAGAAAGTCATGTGAATGTGGGTGACTAGCCATAAGCAGATCTTCATAGGATTGGAGCGAATCTTGGTGCAAATCTCGAGTTTGACCTAATCGCGGTGGATAAGGTAATTACTGCGGTAAATCGGAAAGTTATTGTTTCAGCTGAGATAATTATGAAGATAAATATGAATTAAAAAGGAAGTAATTAGAGTATCTTCTACCAGCCAATAGGAGGAGGAGATGCCACATAAGAAAGAGAGAGAGAGGGGCGTCCTATTGGATGACTTCTATTTGGTAGTTTCCTAGTTGAGTAGGGAACTAGACTTGATAAGGCTATATCTTAACTAGGAAGATTGCAAGCTATCTAACTATGAGGTTAAGTTGCTGGGCATCCTAATCTTATACGAGGAATGGATTTTAATTGGTTAATTAGGATTTGAGATTAAGAAGGTACTAGATTTGGAGTAATCCTAGTTGGGAAAGGCATGGGCTATATAAACCAAGGAGGAGGTCGCCCATATGCTTCACACGCCAAGGCTTGGACGCCTTGGGCAAAGCCCTAGCTCTTCTTCCTTTCCTTGCCACCAATTCTAGCAACCTTCTACCTCTTCCTTCAACCTCTTTTCTCGTACGATCGAAGGTGTGGAGGCGTCGTTGCAAAGAAGAAGGAACGAGCTTCTCGTGGAGGTGTATTTCGCGAACGTCTAAGCGGTATGATGGTTTTTCCTAACCAATTCGGTTTGCAATCCTTTGCTTCATTCATATCATGATTAGTTAATGATCCTATTAATATTATCTCAGAGATAAGAGTGTGACATGAGAGATTTCTTGTTGGTTGATAAATAAGAGTGCTCATAATGACATACCTTATTTAATGCTTCATGTTGATGCATATATGCCTACTTTTGATGGAAATATCTATATATCATATCTCTTGAACATGGAAGGTCATGAAAGTTCTCTTCGTTATTCTGTTATGTCCTGATTTAATAGTCCAATATGGTTAAGGGATGCATTAATAATGTTAAAAGCTTAATTAGATCAAGATTGATGCCTTGAATCTAGTTAAGGTATTATCATCAATTAGAATCATTGAAATCATTAAGTTCCAGAATATACCAGAGTCTAGAATTACTCTAGGAGGGGAGTAATTAAGGGTATTAATGTTATATTATCATGGTTAATGGGTATTAGTACGAGATTACCTATTATAAGCAAGTAATGTGCTCTCGGCCAGAACTGTTTCTGCGCCGACAGTATTCAGTATAAAAAATCATAATTAAATGTATAAAAATCAGAAAAATATTCTGTGAGTGGAGTTATAAACTATACTCATATGGCTATCTTCTGTTAAAATTTTAGAGTCAGAGTCCTTTTGTGTTGATGGTGGGGTCAGTTGTAAGTGGGTTGTACAGTATAAGACAGTTTACTGAAATTAGGGTTTTAAAACACTAATAAGTATTATTACTCATAATATGATATAATATAATTAAAATAATATTAATACAGTATGATAAAACCTCTTATGAGTCACTGTAATAGGTGAAGAATTTTAAAAGAATAAGACTTTGGGACGAGTCAGCGTACACAGGAGTCAATTCGGCCTTGTTTCCATGGTTCAACATGATGTTGGCTTGAGTATCCATTTGGAGATCAAACTTCCCTATAAAGGTATCTTGAGATTAAAAGTTATACAATTCCATACTTAGAGATATCCCTATCAAAGGTAAGACATGATGCATGATGTGTACTCTAAGAGTGAAATTTATTACTCCTCGGATTGTGAGTCTTCATTATTCTTTTCATTATGCTAGATATGTGAATCTTCTTGTTACTCCCTGAGAGAGAGCCATATATTGTTGAGAAACCTTGAATTATCTACTTCATATTCCATGAGTGAGGTATAGCTGTAAGAGTCACCCTATTCTCAAAAATGTTAGACTTGTGCTTTTGTTGAATCATTGTCCAGTGTGACATTGAACTATTTCTCCACTTATTATATGGTGGAATCATAGTATGCTCACGAGCTATTGCTAGATCCGTGGTGATCTCCGATATTTATGGAACATGGTTTCCCTATTGCCTGAAAGGAGGCAAATACGTAAGTTTTAGACTTGTTGACATTACGGAAGGTCTCAGTCTCCGCTCCTCGTGTCCATAATCACTGATGGGGCCAGTGATCTATACATGAAATATGCATTTTATTATCTCCTAAACTTATGATTATACTAGTGTTTGATTAGAATAACTACTACTTTAATATAGTTTTTGGTTTTTGTAGGAAACAAGAGTAATACACAGAAATGAGGTAAAAATAGGCTTCAATGGTTAAATCATCATAACTTCGTGTACAAATCTCGGATTGGACTGATTCAATTAAAGTTCAAGAAGTCAACTTTCCAACGCCACCAACCACGCGCAATTAAGAGTTCAGAGCAAAAAGTTATACCCATTTAAAGTTTATGAACAATAACTACGATCGATCGGCTATCAATGCAATCGATTGCCTCATCCGCAAAAGCAGTGTATTAAAGGAAACGATCGATCGTATCTACTGGAATTTTTCATCCGTGCAAGACAATAACTACGATTGATCGGTATTATATGGCGTCGATCGGAAAAGCGATCGATCGGAGGGAAATAACGAAGGAATTACGATCGATCGGTAGGCGAATGATCGGCAATACGGAGCGATCGATCGCCGTATACGGCAAACCGAAATAAGACCTATTTCGACTCGGATTTGGAAGGGGACTTCGTGGTAAACTTATAAATAGGCCTTATGGGAGAACGTTTTGGGCAATCAACCTTAGAGAAACCCTTGGAGACTTTAGAGCTAAATTAGAGGCTAGAGCAAAGGAGAGAAGAAGATGAAGAACATGAAGAACACGATGGTGATTTCTCTTCCGATGCGAGGTTAAACACTTTTTCAAGGCGTAGATGAAGCCCAATAATCTAGTTGTGTAGTTTCTTTTCTCTCATCTTATCTTTTTACTCTAGTTGGTGTATGGATTTTATTGTGTAATCATTGTTAATTCATTAAAGGTTTATTCTTTATACTCGAGAGAGACAAGAGTGAATTCTTGTGAGTTTCAATCCGAAGAATACTTGCGTATCCGAGAGGAACGTGAGTAGAGTGAGGTGTTATATATCAATAAAGTTTCATTGGTTTATACTCGAGAGAGATAGATCACAATTCCATATTTTAATTGTTTTATGTGTTATATCCGAGAGGTGAGCACTATATTTTGAGTTGACAAGTGTATGTCCGAGAGGAATACTAGCCAATTAGATATCTTTATTCAAAAGAGAGAGAGAGAAACGATACACTAGTTTATTGTGGTAGATTCGAAGCCTTGGTCTTCTCCACATTGATTAATTCTCACTTAGTTTAGTTAAAAGTTCATTGCTTTCTTAGTCTAGAATCGACATTGCTATTTTCTTTTGAATTTGGTAAAATATTAATCCATCCCTAAGGTTCGACAACCCTTCTTAATACTCGACGTAGTACAATTACCTTGTGCACTTGCAAGGGTTTTATATTTAAACGATTAGCCAACATGCCTAGACGCGTGGCCAGGTTCTAAAAAGAAAACCTCTAGGATGTTCTGGTATATATTTTACCTCTTACGTATTGGTAAGTCCATCGAGCAGAAATTGTAACTCCTTGCACTATAGATGCCTGGAGCCTTTGGTATATCGACCTTAAACCGATATTTGTTTGGAGTCATATTGAGATTATTCTTTCCGTCATTGGTTGACCTTGCTATTCAGGTATCATAAACCTGTGAGTGATCTTTCAGAGAGTGTTTATTCTTGTTTATCTGAGTGATCTATTCTTCATAACCTATTTTGTCTTCCTAGTGGGTTTTTTACATCCTACTTGGTATTTTTACGAAATACTCATGCATCCTTTGATGCAGGCTTCAAAGATCAGTAAGTCAGGACCTTGCAGCTCAGAAAGGCATAGCAGATTCGTGGGATATGTCTTGAAGAATTGCTTTTATTTTCTTTATTTCTTTTATTAGAACTCTATTAGTGTTGGCCAGTATGTGCTTGGATTTGATGCTTGCTTTATTTGACAGTTTTTATTTAATCTACTGTAATAATTTTAGTAGAAATCATTTACTACATTAACTATGTTATTTAAAATTTGATGAAGGATTTCTTAGTTCTCAATTTCTAAGTTTCGTTATGAGTTCCTGCTGATATCGATTACACGTTCTTTTGTGACAATGTAATTGGCCCGAGTGATCGAGTATTCGGTTTCATCCCAAGGTCCCTATCTCGACTTTTGATTGGTTTACTTAAAGGCTTCCGCACTCCGATCGAGGTCAAGAATTTTGGGGCATGACACATGGCATGGGCGCCGCCGCCCTCTTCTTCCTTTGGCGGCCAAAAGCCCTTCAACAGAAGAACCGCCCTCCTCGCCACGAAGATCGTCGCCCTCCAGCGCCGGATGAAAGGAGCAGACAACGACCACGGACTTGCGACGGCGATCGAAATCGAGGGAGAAGCAGCGGCATCGGCATCAAGGGCGACGGAGGTTCTCCCGCCGCCGTCCAGGGAAGCCCATGTTGCCCAAATCTGTGAAAAAATACGCCTCCCGACGGAGGCCATCATAGATGCAACGCAAGACTACGGTGACCTATGCACAACGGCAGCGCCTGCCAGCCCCCAAAACACGGTGAAGAGGCGGCGCTAGCCAGCGCCTGGCAGGATCGGAGACGGGGTGATGGCCGGAAGCCACAGTGCTCCGAAAAAACCCGAAACCGGTGCGCGCTAACAGGTAAATTTTTTTTTGATTCATGCCGGCGATTATCGATGCGGTCGCCATGGCGACCCTTTTCGGCCGCCCTTTCATTAACTTTCACGGCGATGCCGACGGCGACCAAAAGTCGTCCTTTTTTTTTTATTAAACGGCCCTGGACTGTGTGGCCGAATCTGGCACCGCCGCTGCGCCGGCCAGAGCCCAATGCCTGGCGACGGCGGCTCTGGCCGGTGCGTCTGTTCACAACGGCTGCGCCGGCCAGTCGTCGGACTGCATGCCAGAGCAGACGTACTGGCCAAAGCCACCGCCATCGGGCATTGGGCTCTGGCCGGCGCCGTCGCTGCGCAGATGCACTGGCCAGAGCTGCCGCCGTAAGGTGTTTGGGCTATGGCCGCACTGGCCAGGTGTTGGGCTCTGATACCATTTGATAGAACTTAATGCAAAAGAGAGATTTAGGTATATTTGTAGCTATTAGAACCTTCAATGGAGTTTCTAATTTAGAACTTGGCTGAGAGCGATCTCAGTTAAGGCACTGTATTAGGATGGCTAATGGTGTATTTTCTAACTATAGTAAGCTATGGCCAAAGGTTGGGGAGACATGAAACTGCTAGTAGCTGCTAAAATTGGATTAGGGTTGTCCTGCATTAGGGTATTAAGGGTCTCATATCTTCATAGAGCGCGGGAAAAATCTTCACTTCCAGTGATTGATATGAGTTAATTTTCCATCTGATCGAATCAATTTGCCTCTTCGGTTCATATACGGGCCTTGGTAGCCTACATGTCTTAAATTTGACACCGTTTTTTTTCCAGGATATAATGTAAAACTCTAACCCTTGTAGTGTGTCCCTTCTGTGATGACTGTTGAACCCCAGCAACGGCAGAGGAAGAAGGAGAAGCTAGATTGCTCACCGGTCGGCTGGGCCTTATGACCGGTCGTCCGGTCCAAGACTCGTGTAAAACCAGATTCGACAGAAGGGTGCCCCTCAACCGGGAGCATACGGGATGCAGTCTTGGATTCTGTTTTTAGTGCTTTCTTCTTTGGTACTATTTCTCCTTTTAGTTGTTTGGGACTATTTTTCCTATTAGGCTAGGGGACTTGCATGCCCAAAGGGTTTATTTTCTAGGGTGGAAAAGCCTATAAAAGGTATTGTAACATGACTTTAATTAATGCTTTAGCTTGCTTGTTCTAGGGCTTCACTTTGTTCTCGGAGAATTGCTTGTGTTTCTTTTAAAAGTATTGGGAGAGGCTGTTGGCAAGAAATCTTGGTCCTCTTTAGTAAGTTAATCTTATCACTTTCTCTTAATTTGATAGTAAAACTTGCTCGGTGGATTAGGCAATTGACCGAACCAAAGGTATATATTGTTTGTGATTGTGATTGTGCGCTCTTTGCTCTTGGGCCTTGATTTGTACTCATGAGCTTCACTTCATCTCTCACCTAGGGTGGGAATGGTGGATTGATATTTGTTTCGAACTGGATTTTTTAACCTCCCGTTGATTTCCCAACATGTTGGATGCTTCTAGAATACTTCTTTGGTCTGGAAATATTGCTAATATTTGGTTTTTCAAATAAAACTAAAATCAGTTCATTTTAGAAAAACTAAAAGTTAATAATAATTTAGGATGGATGGAGTATCATTTTCTTTTGTTCACTATCTCAAATTTATCAAAACAAAGAAGGTGCATTACAAGTGACTTAGAGGCTGAGAAAAATATCAAGTTAATCTTCGTCTGTCACGATGAAAAGGAAACTTAAATATTCATGAAGAAAGCTTAGGAGCCATTAGGTGGTACGAGCGAGTTTTATTTTCTAGTTGACCAAAAAGATGACACTTAGCATGGGCCACATGTAAGCTGCTTTAATTTGATTCCCATCCTAAGGTAAAGAAAACGATCAATTTATTTTGCATCTATCACTTAACTTTATCTGCCAGCTAATTTAGCTTAATCTCCATCTTAAGTAGCCAGCCAATCTTTACTCTTAGTGTGGGTCCCATCATTTAATAAAAATTAATTTCCCCTATTGTAACTACAAATATTGGTAAAGAGGGAGTACGCTAAATGTTGAAAATGTATCAAAATATAATTACACTTGTAGAAGACATGAACGGGGGTTGGTTATGAAAAACAATCCATTAAGTTTCTTGTCAACCAAGCAGGGACAAATCCCCATTTAAATTGATTGAACCAAATGGTACTACAAAAAATAAAAATAAAAACAATTTTCTTCAGTCCATTAGGTTTGTTGTCAAGCAAGCAGGGACAAATCTCCATTTGAATTGATTGAACCAACTGGCATTGTAAAAAAAAACAATTAGAACCTCCCGAACACTCCTTGGCACACAACCTTTTTTTTCCGGCCTGATGAACCACATCTGGGTAGGGAGATAATTCTTTTTTATTATGAATGTTGGGAGATCAATGTTACAATGAAAGCTATCCCCATTAGATAAAAGAGATGATAATAACAAATTGGATTTGATAAAAAAATCGTTCTAGCATTGCTAATCTCATGTGGCAATCATCGACTCAATTGAGAATAACCAAGGTTAACTGAGGAGGTTGCCTAGTTTATATATGAGGTTGTTTGGCATTCTTTTTTAAAACTAAAGATACTTTCAGGTTTACTATTCAACCTAAAATATTGTTACATCCATCCGTTATTTCTTTCTTTTAAGAGGAGGCTTGATAAAAAAAATAAATAGACTTTTCATTTGGGGAACCAAATAGAATATATATGTCACGCCCCAAATTTTATTAAACCCAAAATACGCGGAAGCGATAATCCAATAAAAGTTGTTGGGTATAAAATCTGGGACGGACCGAATACTCGAATCATCACATACCCATTTCCATACATGGGTTTTGCAGGATCATTGACTTAAATAACATTCATTGTACCCGAATTATAAATAACAAAGCTGTAACACTAATAGTTAAATTATTACAGAAAATAAATAGTCTCCCAATAATACGATAACAAAAGTCAGGCACACAAGCCACAAGTAACAAAGTTCAACAACTAAAACACTGAAATAAAAATCTTCATTTCCAACTTCATTTCCAAAACACTGCTCAGCATCATTCTTTCTTAGTTCCTGCATCGAAGGATGCATGAGTATTTCGAACGAAATACCCAGTAGGATACCAAAAACCCCACTAATAATGGATTAACAAATTCCAAAGGAAAAGAAGATTGAATATCAAAAGTATTATGGAAATAAGGAATCAATAATCAGGTTTTGGAAAATTAGCAAAACAAGCTATCACCAAACACCGGAAAACTCACATGTACCAGTAGAATCAACAACTAAGTCAGACTCCAACATACTGTGTGTAAAGAGTCAACAACTTCTGCTCACAGGTCAGTCCACTTCCCTTATGGACATCTATGCCAGAACATCCTAGAGGTTCTTCATAGGAACCCGGCCATGCGTCTAGGGATGCTGGCCCCATCGGTGCTTACGGGCACAATGGGTGGAGACTGCAGACCTTCCGTAATGTCATACAGTCTAAGTGCACGTGTTGCCGTCATCGGCTGAACTACATAGGTTCGTAAAATCTGAGATCACAAAGGATCTTGCAATGGCTCTGGAGCATACTAAGATTTCCACTCGAAGAATTCTATCATGACTCTTGTGGAAGAAACAGTTTTCATAGGTTTAAAGCTAACTGTACGACAACAGGGGTTGTATGGAAAATAATCGAAGATTTCACCTTGAGAATAAACTCTTATAGGAATGCCAACGAGATGACAATATCTCGAGGCAACCAAGCAATGGGGACTCAAGTGTCCGAACTGGTCATCAACACATGACTCACTTAACGAAGTAGTTGTAGCGCTCGTCCTCCCAAGCTCTACCCAAGTCGTTGGGGTTAAAATGGTAACTTTACTCATCTAAGATATTCGATATGCAAAGCCCTAGGTATGAATCCCAAATAATGAAAGTAAACTCGAAAGTTTATGAAGAAAATGATTAACTAGGGTTTAGAGTAAAACCCTAATTAAGGATTCCTATATCGACTACTACGGTGAGCCGCAATTAAAAGGGAAAGACACTAATGTTAGGACTCGAACCCCTGGACTCTCTCTTATAGGAAAATTGTACTATTATAATAGTCGTAGTTCTGGTCATTTATAATTTATTTGCATTTAAATTAAATTTATAATTCAATTAATCCCATGATATTAATACTAGTGAATTACCCTTAATTCATTGCACTGCCCTGTGTACAGCAGTACAATTTCAGCACTAGCTACAACTTTTACCGATGGAATCTGAATCTGTAATTTTTACTGTAGGTTCCCTGATGAGTCTATTTTACATCCCAATAAAACGTATTTTTCCAAATTTTATAGAATTAGTTATGCATTTTCTACTACTGACTGTCTATGCAGGAAATTCCAGACCGAGGCTTAATTAAGTCTTCGATTTGCCCTTTATTATGTTAATTAATTACATTACTAATCACTTATGATATTACTAATCATCTCTCTGTTCCACCTAGGCATGATATCTGTAATAATTAACTGCAAGTATTTTTTCAATATAATACTATGTCTTTATCTCTTCTACAAACTGTTTTTATGCCTAATCATGATTATCATCTACTCAATAATTAAGACCCTTAATATGGGACGAAAAGGGACACAAATAACACCAAAAAGCAGAGGCCTTTACCTCTAGTCAGAGGAGTATCGACTTGTATTTTCAATATTTTAGACATTCAAACCTTTGTCTTCTTAATTCTCATATATATCATTACCCGATATGGTGAATACTATAATTAAGAGAACAATTAAAGACCGGATAATAAGACAGAAATTTCTGAACAGCAAGGAATCAGATCCATTGAGAATCAAACAAGTCAAATACTTGATGAATATGGATTAGGGATTACATATCTAAGCTGTTGCACATCAAACTACACCTTGAGCATACTATTGGATATGCACATATGAAATACAGGTAAAGATGCGAACTTTCACTATTCACGAGTAACATCATCATACACAATTGAATCAGCAGACATGAGAAAGTACGATAACATATCAGATCAGGTTATACGAGCATAAAGAATTGGGTAAAAATGCATCCTACTTGTTTTGAAGAACCGAACTCCGACGTGCAAGTACTCCACCGATTGCACTACACCAAGGCCTCGTCGATTCTCCACACTACGACTACCACAAAGGCAAGGCTTGCTGCTGGTTGGGAAGGAAAAGGAGAAGAACGTGGTGGAAGAGGGGAGAAGCACCAAAACCCAAGGGATGGGCTGCCGGTTCCAAAAGAATGGCCGGCCCTCCCTTTGCATGGTTTATATAGGTCATGCACTTTATCTCTACCGTTCATCTCACCACGATCCAAGAGCAACCAAACGGTTCAGCCACTCCACAACAGCCAGGACGCCCTTCCCCTTAATTTGCTTCAGTTACAAATCCCTTGATTAAGGGGAATTAACTCAATCCCTTTAATTACCTAATTAAGACCTTATGCAATTTCCAATTAGCAAAATCTGACCATCTTGATAAAGGGCGCCAAGCTTGAATGGAATATGCCCTCAGCATCTTCCATAACTCACCTTGAATGCCAAACATAACCTCCCTAATTAATCCCAAATTGAATCCTAATTTAATTAAATTGCCAATTAGCTATCAATTAGGGTTTTCATATTCAAATTATCTCCCAAATTTATATCCTTTTATTAGGGCTAATTAGGTAAGACACGTCCTCCAAAGATCACCCAAAATCAGCCCAAGAGGTTCCTCAACGGATTTGCCTCGAAAATTGCGAAATTAACGGCGATCGATCTGTCCGTATACGCGATCGATCGTCCGGCGATCGATACGCTACAACCGCAATCGATCGTCTCCCGATCGATCTATCATAAACGCGATCGATCGGTCTGAAGGAAAAATTAAATTTTTAAATTTATTTTTAATGAGTTTTCTAGAACTCAAAATTACTCCCCTTGAGCAATAAAATTCTACTTTATTACTATAAAATTTACGGTCGCTACAATATATATATATATATGTATATGTATATGTAGGAAAAAGTTTAAATAAGATCGCTCTCATTTAGCTTATATGAGGCCAATTCTATTCGTAGTCGTTGGATCTTGATCTGACGGCTACAAACAACTACCTGAAACTCACCTACCCCCTGATGTGACACACTTACCTACCTATTAATTTGATATCTACCATCGGATTGGAATCCAATGGCCCAAAAGATTGACTTCATGCTCCTTATATCATGTAAACCGTCCTTTTATATTCCTTCCAGCTAATGCACAAAGTATGAGGGGAACTTCTTCATGTATATATAAGGATGGTTTACATGAGATCGTTCTCATATAAGGAGCATGAGGCTAATCTTTTAGGTCGTTAGATTCTGATCCGATGGTGGATATCAAATCAGTGGGTAGGTGAGTGTGTCAAATCAAATGAGTTCTCATTAGTTGTTTATAGCCGTCAGATCAAGATCCAACGGCTACAAATTGAATTGGCCTCATATAAGCTATATAAGAGCAATCTTATTTAAACTTTTTCCTATATATATATATATATATATATATATGAAGAAGTTCCCCTCCTACTTTGTGCATCAGCTGGAAGGGATCCCCTCTCCCCTCCACCCGCCTGAAAGTTAGCCGCCTGCCATTGCCTTACCACGGTGGCACTCTACCAACATTAGATAAAAGAGATGATAGTAACAAATTGGATTTGATAAAAAAACCATTCTAGCATTGCTAGTCTTGTGTGGCAATCGTCGACTCAATTGAGAATAACCAAAGTTAACTGAGGAGGTTGCCTATATATATATAGAAAAAAGTTTAAATGAGATCATCACTCTCATTTGGCTTATATGAGGCCAATTCCATTCGTAGCCATTGGATCTTGATCTGACGACTACAAATAACTACATTGAATTCACCTACTCCCTGATGTGACACATTCACCTACCCACTGATTTGATATCTACCCTCGAATCAGAATCCAATGGCCCAAAAGATTGGCTTCATGCTCCTTATATGAGAGCGATCTCATATAAACTATCCACGTATAGGGATGAGTTTACATGAGATCGTTCTCATATAAGGAGCATGAGGCCAATCTTTATTGCCGTTAGATTCCGATCGGAGGGTGGATATCAAATCAGTGGGTAGGTGAGTGTGTCACATCAAGGAGTGGGTGAGATCATTATAGATATTTGTAGCCGTCAGATCAAGATCCAACGGCTATGATTCAAAGTGGCCTCATATAAGCAATATGAGAGCGATCTCATATAAACTTTTCCTATATATATATATATATATATATATATATATAATATATATATATATATATATATGAAGAAGTACCCCTCCTACTTTGTGCATCAGGCCATGGCACTCTACCAGTCTACCACCATTTTCACTGAGTGGCACCATCTAGTGCCGCCAAGCTCTGTTGTGAACTTCAGGCCCAGGACATCAACACGTAGACATCACACGCATGGATATCTGTTGGGCCATATCTGTTAGGATTAGATTCCTTTCCTTTGTAATAAGTCAGATATTTTGTAATCAGGCCCGTTTAGGCTAATTGTTAGGTAACAGACTGATTAAGAATAATTAGGGGCCAATTAAGGTTCAATTAGGGCCCATCTGGCCAAACTAATGGCGCAGGCCTAGGAAGCCGCGCCCATTTGCTTTTCTTTATAAGGAGGCCTTCCTCCTCTTTTAGGGTTTAGGCAATATGAATTGATTTCTCTCTACTATTTCTTACTTGTCTTCCTCCCTTTCTCCGGCTATGATACCCAGCCCTGTTCGTGTCCCATACTGGGACACAACATTGGTATCAGAGCAGTTCGATCTGTGGGCTAATTCTGACTCCACACAGACAATCCTTTCCATACTCATGGAAATCCAAGAGCAAGTCAAAGAACTGTGATTGGCGTACACGGAAGAGGTGGCCATGCCACCACCACCAAGGCGTGATCCTAGATCCCTTCTTCATCGTCATACAGATGCCCTTTGGGTTGACCCACATCAAGTCACCCACGGTCGTTTCTCATCCCATGCTGGTTCTTGCACTTTCCGTCCAGCCACCGCCATGACCACCCCGCCACCTAGCACCATCACCGGATACTCCCCCCAGCCGAGGTGGGGCTTCCCACAGCCTCCTCCGCCGTCATGCGAGCCTCAACACAGCAACTTCTCCACTCCGTCGGCAGTGCCTCATCCGCCAGGGAACCTCTCCAGGACACTACCACCACCAGATTCGTCACCGTCGACAGGAAGGTCACCGGTGATCTATACATGAAATATGCATTTTATTATCTCCTAAACTTATGTTTATGCTAGTGTTTGATTAGAATAACTACTACTTTAATATAGTTTTTGGTTTTTGTAGGAAACAAGAGTAATACACAGAAATGAGGAGAAAAATAACTCGAATGGTTAAATCATCATAACTTCATGTACAAATATCAGATTAAACAGATTCAATTTTCATGTTAAAGTTCAAGAAGTCAGCTTTCCAACACCACCAACCACGTACAATTCGGAGTTCGGGACAGAAAGTTATAGCCATTTGAATTTCTGAATAGTAACTACGATCGATCGGCTATCAATGCCATCGATCGCCAGAACCAAAAGCAGTATATTGAAGGAAACAATCGATCGGACCTAAAAATGATCGATCGTATCTACTGGAATTTTTGATCCGCGCAAGACAGTAACTACGATCGATCGGTATCATACGGCGTCGATCGCCAAAGCGATCGATCAGGGTTATTGCGATCGATCGGATAGCGAACGATCGTCAATACGGAGCGATCGATCGCCGTATACGAAAAATCGAAATAAGACCTATTTCGACTTGGATTTGGAAGGGGACTTCGTGGTTTCTCTTCACTCTTATAAATAGGCCTTATGGGAAACGTTTTGGGCATCACATATTCAACCTTGGAGAACCAGAGCTTTATTGGAGGCTAGAGAGGAGGAAGAGAAGAGGTCTTTTGGAGCAAAGAAGAAGAAGGATTCATGACGATGGATCTACATAAACATGATTTTCTTTTCTCTCTTTCTATGTGTAACTAAATTCCTTGTCAAGGCTTGATGAAGCCCTAGATGTGTATTGCTACTCTTGATAGTTTAATTCTATAAAGTTGATTATGATTAATGCTTAATGCGATTTCATGAGTTTCTTTTGAGTGTTTGATCATAGACTTGATTGATTATGATTGAAATTAGATATTGTGATTGATTTTATGCCCGATCAAGGATAAGATTAATTGCATTATAATAGAGTTGTGATTGATTCTATGCCCGATCAAGGATAGGATTGATTACACAATAGTGGATGAACTTTCGTGTCCGATCAAGAACGTTAGTGAATTCATTAGTAATTCGTGTGTCCGATCAAGAACAAGAATTACTATATCATGTCAATGTATGCTTAATAATAATTGAGAATAGTAATTGCATGTCTAGTGGTGGATTCATTGCCTTGATAATTCTCTGCATTGATGATTAAAACTCAGCTTAGTAGTTAAAGTTCATAGCTTTATTTAGATTAAACAAAAACTGCAACTTTCTTCTCTTGAATTTGGTAAAAGATTAATCCGTCCCTGAGGTTCGACAACCCTTATTAATACTCACCGTAGCACAATTACCTTGTGCACTTGCAAGGGTTTAATTTTAAACGATCAGCCGGTACCGGCATCAAGGAGACCCCTTTCGCAGTCGTCGCCATACTCCTTTGTCCAACCACAATGGGCCGCCGACATCCCCGTGGTCTCCTCCGTCGTCGCTATGCCTGTGTCATTAGCCCCAGCCGCGGCCTTGACGACCATCGCCATCCCGATCGACAGCATCGACGCGATTGTCTCTGCCGGCCATGACAATTTCGTCCCAGCCGCGGCCACCCCTGCCTCTGCCGATTCTTCCTCGCCAACCACAGTGTTACAGAAACCGACAGCGCCACCACTGCCGGCCATCCACCTCTCCTCGGGTCGACTTGACCTCACCACAAACCCCAACTCCACCGCCTTACCATGCGACACCACTGCCAAGCACCATTGTCGGCCACCGCGACCTCGCCAACTCCGCCCCAAGCTCGTATTTTTTCGACGCCTCCGGTCGCCATGCCGCCGCCAAAAGTTGTGCCGCCACCTCTGCCTCCTTGGCCAGCGCCACCGTCCAGGTGAGCACGACCGGACACGGCAGTCCAGCAAGTTCTAGCGCCGGCTGTCTTCTCACCCTTCTCGTGGCGCCCAGGTATTTGACGAAATGCCGCTTCGAAGTGTTTTCGTGTGTTTGCCCGGAACTGCTATGTCGCCTTCCCAGCCGGCACATACCCCTTCTCAATCAGTAGATGAAACAAGGGAGAAGAATGTTGTTCAAGCTGTTGATCAAGTGTTGCAGCTCAGTAGATATACTGGGCATAAGGGGATCGAATCGTTTCAGGAATATTCGTATGCATCGAGTGATTCACTTGAAATAGGAGCTGGTTTTGAACTCCATGCAGGAAGTAAAACTGGCCCCATAGATTCCTCTCTTACGTTCAGCCCTCCGGAAGGTCAGGTACTCTCAACGATTTTTTATGCAACTGGTCCACGGTTTGGTACACGGACTTTGCTGGGATCAACGAACTTCCCCTTGATTCAGGGTGGTTGTGAACCACTGAATGGTTCATTGTGTTTCCCACATTTAGCAGTGATCTAACCCAAGCGAAGGTTGACAAATTGTAATATATACTCGGTAAGTCCAAGGTCGAACCACAGGGAATGATGTAGGATAATTCTACTCCAAACTAATCTAAATACTACTTAGCTTAGCAAATTAAACTTCTTATCAGGAAATTTTATAGAGAAATTGTAATTTAACTAACTACTAAAATGACGATTAAAAGTGCAATTAAAAGTATCTAGAGATAGAAAAGATAATCGATGAGAGATATCAAAGCTTCAAGGATCAATTATTTATTTAATATTCTACGTTTATTTAATTATGCAATTAGATTCAAATAATGATTTGACCTAATCGGAAGATATTTCATTCACGTTCATCATATCCATTAACATAAAAATATCGATTGAAAGCCTATCATTAACAAGCATAGTCTACTAATCACAGGGAATTATAAGCATTCGTCGTACCTTAAGTTAACGACAAATCAAATAATTGTATAGATTATGACTATTTCTAAAACATCGCATTCAACCAAATAAACATTAAACATTTCTTTATAGACGTAAAAATACTAATCAAATAATGTCACCTCTAGCTTTGACAAAAAATTTAGCTATTCATATTAATGAGAAAAATCATATTTGGAAGGAATTGCATCGGGGAAAAACACTGTTGCAGTTTTACTTTTCACGGGTACTGTAGCAGTAGAAACACTGTTTACAGAACACTATTCATCATCTTCCTCAGCTCAACGGCACTGTAGCAAATGCGCAGGTACTGTAGCAGATGCAAAAACAGCGCAAAAACTTCCCTTTTTTCCTCGAATCTCTTCCTCTTCTTCCCTCCGTCGATTCTCCTCTTCCTCCTTTTTAATTTTCGGCCAAAATCCCACCGAAAACACGACCCAAAACCACCCAAAACGAAAAACAGAAGCTCTGTTTTTTCTCCGTCCAGAACAGTCCCAGTTCGTCAAAAATCCGTCCTTTCTTCCAATTCTTCGCTCAATTTTTATAGATTTCGAGAGAGAGTCCTTACCCAAATGTGATTCTTCCAGGTTAATCCAAATCCAAACTGACAATTCTGAGTTCGATTTGAGACCCCTGCACAAGCACGCCTCTGTTTCTTTTTTTAATTCTATTTCAGTTCCCGAACTACAAACGCCTTCTCAAGCTCCGTCGTCGACTGTCATCGCCGTCGTGCCCGTCGGAATCCAGGTTTTTTTCTGCCGTTGCTGCTCATCGTCGCTGCTCTTGCCGATCGTCTCCAGCTCGAGCTCCGCCGCCATGGCCGTCGTCTTCAGGCCATCGATTTCAGCTCTGCCGTCAAGTCCTCCGTCGTCTCGAGCCGTGAAGACATCGCCGCCATGAATCCCGGTCGCCGCCGTGCTCTCGCCGGTTGCTGTCTTCTGTCCGACACCGGCACTCGAGCAGAAGCTCGAGCGCCCTGCTGTGTTCGACACCCGAGCCGATGGCTCGGGTTTTTTTTATATTTTTTTTTCTTCATTCCAAACCGGACCAGACCCAATTGATTTTCCTTTTTTTTTTCTTTGATAAAACCCGTTGTATCAATTGTATCCGCCGATTCAAATCTGCACGTCTGTACTTCAATTTCACGCCCGTCTTCTCTTAAGTAACTCATCAACGGTTCAGATCTTCAATACGCGTGATATCAGCTCTTGGGTCACTTTGGCACTTCAAAACATGTCTAATGCGTTCGTCTGCTGCCGATCTGCCATTCGCATTTTTAAACCTGCAATAACAAAACCAAACTAAAATTAGACGCATAATAAAAAATATGATTCCTTAAATTCTTTAATGCATCTAAAATAGTTAATTAGAGTAATTTAATTATTAATCCCCTAATTACTACCCTAACCATAAATAACCCATTTTATTCCTGTTTTATCATAAAAACTACACTAGCATATAGGTAAATAAGGCATATAAATGTGTATATTTTTTGCTTATCGAATACCCCCAAACCTATATTTCGCTAGTCCCTGAGCAAAACAAACAAAACAAAATCACACAAAATAAAACTATAGTAAATTAAACTAGAAAAGTAAATGCCACTTTCGTAGGGAACACGATTGCATTGAGCGTATGCAACAAGCCGTTAAACCTCTAGGTGTCCCTAGTAGGACGAGTTTTGTCTCGTGAGGGTTTATAGCCATGCTACCCACAAACATGTACTTATGAAATTAACCTTATTAATCTAAGTATAAAAATAAAATAAATACTTCAAAACAAACAATCCTATTATCCCTTCAAATGCAAACCACAATGTTTAAGAAAATCAACCACATGTACTTGCATTTATAATCAACTGGAATATAGAAATCCTCAAGTAAGTGGTTTTATTCTACACCTTCATCTTGGAAATTTCTGCTCAATATGATATGAAATGATAATATAATAGTAAAAGTGTAGGACATTGTAGCAATACACCCTGAATTTCTGTTTTACACATATCCAGTGTTACCCATTAACCAAAGAACATCAGAATTTACATAGTCATCGTAATCTTTAGGTTCATGATAGCACAAATCTGCGCGCCTCCTTCGGGTCCAACATTCTAGATTTGAGAGGATAATACACCATAGACTTTTTTTTTCTTTTTATTGTATTTTCAGCAGGACTATGTAAGGCCTAACTTCAAGATGCTTAGGTTTAGCAATGACTCAGGCCAATGACTCCCAGCACAGTTGGCTTAGGGCATTAGGTTTTAAGAGACCGCTTCAGGCCCGAGCAGCAGCCTAAGTTAATCCTATAAAGTCAAGCAGCCTCTTTCTTTCTTTTTGTTTTCATCATCATTTTTTTCTTTACATCAACATTCATATTTTCCAGCAATCTTATCATATCCAGGTTGTATTATACTCTCAACCTATTTCCGGTTCCAAGCCCTTGCCATAGCCAAGTAAATGGTCTATCATGATCTTTTAAGCTCAACAATAACCACATAGCATCCAATGACTATGACTAAAGACATCCCATTGAAGATTAGTATTCAACAAATTTCTAGAGGGTATTACTTTATGTACTAGTGTGTGTGAGTGAGTTTTATTAGCTCAAGCACATGATCCAAGAGGACTGTAACAGAAAGATATGCTCAGTTAAGTGTTTCTATCCTCCAGTATACTTACTCACACTTCCAATGTAAATTAATCTCTTAAAAATTGGAGTATGCATCATCACGGGATAAACGATCAAAACCTATAAAAATACTAACAAACAACTTAAAACTAATCAAATTTTTATTTATTTTTTCTTTTTCTATTTTTTTATTTTTTCTATTTTTTTCTATTTTTTTTTTGAAAATAAACAATGTTATTCCTATATACCCCAAACCTAAACTAAACATTGTCCTCAATGTTAAGAATGAAATGAAGGATAAAATAAATAAATAAATAAAATCAAGGATAGATGTTACTTGGGGAACTGCAAATTGCGAAAATCCCATGCGAGTGAAAAACATCAACAAATAAGAAGATGAGAGCAATCACAATATCCAACAAGAAAACATCATCTAACAAATAAATAACCTAAAAATAAAGAAAAAGCTGGGCTGCCTCCCAGGAGCGCTAAGTTTCTTGTCTTTAGCCAGACTGAGTGTAAGAGTATTCAATCATGATAAGTGGGATCAGACAGAGGAATACTCTCCACTTCTGATGGAATCAATTCCATAAATGGCTTAAGTCTTTGACCATTTACTTTAAACACATTGTCATTCAATGGATTTTCAATTTCTACAGCTCCATGAGGATAAACAGATTTAACAATAAATGGACCAGTCCATCTCGAACGGAGCTTACCAGGAAATAAATGCAATCGAGAGTTATACAAAAGAACTTTTTGTGAAGGTTCAAAAGTTTTTCGATGAATGTGTTGATCATGCAAAACCTTCATTCGTTCTTTGTAAATTTTTGAATTCATATATGCATCATTCCTTATTTCATCCAATTCATTTAGTTGAAGCTTACGCACAGAAATGGCATCATCCAAATTAAAATTAAACATTTTTATAGCCCAATATGCCTTGTGCTCCAACCCCACAGGCAAGTGGCAAGCTTTTCCATAAACAAGTCTAAAAGGAGACATACCAATAGGAGATTTAAATGTTGTACGGTATGCCCAAAGTGCATCTGTTAACCGCAGAGACCAATCTTTGCGATTTGGGTTAACCGTTTTCTCTAAAATATGTTTAATCTCTCTATTGGCAAGTTCAGCTTGCCCACTCGTTTGTGGGTGATAAGGGGTAGCCACCTTATGAGTTATTCTATATTTTTTCATTAATGCCTCAAAAGGTTTAATGCAAAAGTGAGAACCCCCATCACTTATGATTGCACGGGGTATACCAAACCTTGATAGAACATTTTCTTTCAAAAAGCGTATAACAGTTTTATTATCATTATTTCTACAAGGGATGGCCTCTATCCACTTGGAAACATAGTCAACAGCCACTAGGATGTACAAATAGCCAAACGAAGGTGGAAATGGGCCCATAAAATCAATACCCCAACAATCAAATACTTCAATCACTAAAATGGGGTTTAAAGGCATCATATTCCGACGAGTTATTCCACCAAGCTGTTGACAACGTCCACAAGTACGACAATAATCATGAGTATCTTTAAATAGGGTAGGCCAATAAAATCTACATTGTAAAATTTTAGCAGCAATTTGTCTAGCAGAAAAATGACCACCACAAGCTTCTGAATGGCAGAAGGAAATGACACTATGAATTTCATAATTTGGTACACATCTCCTAATAATTTGATCCGGACAATATTTGAAAAGATATGGATCATCCCAAAAGAAATTTCTTACCTCCACCATGAATTTCTTCTTGTCTTGCGTTGTCCAATGAGAAGGAGTTTGACCTGTGACAAGAAAATTAACAATATCAGCAAACCATGGTAAATCAGAAAGAACAAAAAGTTGCTCATCTGGAAAGGTGTCTTTAATTGGCACTACCTCATTGGAATCATCCACAGTCAGCCTAAATAAATGATCGGCTACCACATTTTCAACTCCTTTCCTATCTTTAATTGTAATATCAAATTCTTGCAGTAGGAGTATCCAGCGAATCAACCTAGGTTTTGCATCTTTCTTTGAGAGAAGATATTTCAAAGCAGCATGATCAGTAAAGATAACAATAGGATATCCGGTCAAGTAAGCCCTAAATTTATCCAAAGCAAATACTATAGCAAGTAATTCCTTTTCTGTTGTTGAATAATTCATCTGAACATTGTCTAAGGTCTTACTTGCATAGTAAATAACATAAGGCTTCTTATCTTTCCTTTGCCCCAAAACAGCTCCCACAGCAAAGTCACTAGCATCACACATTATCTCAAATGGTAAAGTCCAATCTGGGGGTTGCATAATAGGGGTTGAAGTAAGCATTCCTTTCAGTTTAGCAAAAGCTTTTTCACAATCAACATTCCATTCAAAAACGATATCTTTAGATAGGAGATTACATAATGGTCTAGAAATAGAACTAAAATCTTTGATGAATCTCCTGTAAAACCCTGCATGATCCAAAAATGATCTAATATCTTTAACAGTCTTGGGTGTAGGCAAATGGGTAATTAAATCAATTTTTGACTTATTAACTTCAATTCCCTTAAAGGAAACAATATGACCCAGAACAATTCCTTTAGAAACCATGAAATGACATTTTTCCCAATTAAGCACAAGGTTAATTGGGAAAAACTTCCCAATTCTTCTCTTCACACCTGCTCAAAATTTTCTGCAAATTAGATAAACAGTCATCAAATGAATCACCAAATGCAGAAAAGTCATCCATAAACATTTCAAGATAGCGTTCAACCATATCACTAAAAATACTCAGCATGCATCTTTGAAATGTTGCAGGTGCGTTGCATAAACCAAAGGGCATTCTCCTGTAAGCAAATGTGCCAAAGGGACATGTGAATGTGGTTTTCTCCTGGTCTTCTAATGCAATTTCGATTTGGTTGTACCCGGAGTAGCCATCTAAGAAACAGTAATATGTGTGGCCAGCTACCCTCTCCAGAACCTGATCTAAAAATGGCAACGGGAAATGGTCTTTCCTTGTGACTGAGTTCAGCTTCCTGTAATCAATGCACATTCTCCAGCCAGATGTAACTCTAGTGGGTATTAATTCATTATTAGCATTCTTGACAACTGTTACACCAGATTTCTTCAGCACAACTTGTGTAGGACTAACCCACTTGCTATCAAAAATGGGGTAGATGATCTCCGCATCCAAGAGCTTAAGAACTTCAGCTCTAACCGCCTCTTTCATGTTTGGATTTAACCTACGTTGCATCTCCCTAGACGGTTTGGCATTGTCCTCCAAATAAATCCGATGAGTGCATATCAAAGGGCTTATTCCTTTTAAATCAATAATTGTCCATCCTATTACACCTTTATGCTTCCTCAAAATATCAAGCAACTTATCATCTTCGATAAGATTAAGATGAGACGATATTACCACCGAAAAAGTTTCACCATCACCTAAAAATGCATATTTGAGTTCAGTTGGTAACTTTTTTAACTCCAATTTGGGTGCTTGAATGCTTGATGGTGTAGGCAATTTGTCTCTCAATAGTAGCTCCTCAAACTTGGGTTTCCATCCATTCACTTGCAATACCTCCAGAGAATTCAGCAAAGAACAAATCTCAGCCTCTTCACAATCCACTTTAGAATCATCATATAAAGAATTGACTAAGCAAGATTCTAATGGATCAGAAAAAGATGAAACATGAAATTGATCTCTAACAAAGGTATCAATCCAATTCAATTCTTGAACATCAATATCATCCCCTGGTTGCTTGCAGACATTAAATATATTCAATTCCAAAGTCATATTGCCAAATGAAAGTTTCATCACACCATTTTTACAATTAATCAAAGCATTCGAAGTAGCAAGAAATGGGCGACCTAATATGACAGGAATATTTGCACTTGCATTTATAACAGGATGTGTGTCCAAAATAATAAAATCAACAGGAAAGTAAAATTTGTCTACTTGAACAAGCACATCTTCCACCATTCCCCTTGGAATTTTAACAAAACGATCAGCAAGTTGGAGAGTAATGGTGGTGGGTTTAAGCTCCCCAAGACCTAACTGAGTGTACACTGAATAAGGCAAAATATTAACACTAGCCCCAAGATCAAGCAAGGCTTGGTCTACCCTAAAGTTCCCAATCACACATGAAATAGTTGGACATCCGGGATCCTTATATTTGGGCGGGCTTTTGTGTTGAATTATAGAACTTACCTGTTCAGTTAAAAATGCTTTTTTCTGCACATTCAACTTACGCTTAATAGTACACAAATCTTTCCAGAACTTAGCATAAGAAGGTACCTGTTTGATTGCATCTAACAAGGGAATGTTAATTTTCACCTGCTTAAAAAGTTCAAAAATTTCAGCATTTTGGTTCAACTTTTGAGGTGTTTTCAACTTCTGTGGAAAAGGAGCTGGAATAGGACATCTTACATCTTCACTTGACCCAGACTTATCAATTTCCTCATTATCATGTTTTAATTCATCATTCTCAGAAGATTTCGGGGTCTTAAGTGGAATTGTTTTATCAATTTCTTTTCCACTACGAAGAGTGGTAATTGACTTAGCATGTTCCAATTGTGAATCAGAAGATTGTGTGTCTATTATGTGAACTTGCCCCTGTGGGTTAGGTTGGGGTTGAGCAGGAAACCTACCTTTCTCTTGAACAACTAGAGAAGATGTCAATTTAGTGAGAGAGCTCTTTATATCATTAATGGCTTGTGAAGTTTGTTGATTAATGGTAGCTTGCCCTTGCATGAAAGTTTGCAGTGTCTCCTCAAGTGTCTTCCTGTGAGGTGGAACATATGGAGTATAATTGGAAGATGCTTGAGGAGGTGGTGTTTGTGCAGCATTTTCATTCCTCCAACTAAAGTTGGGGTGATTCCTCCATCCTGGATTGTAGGTGTCTCCATACGGAGATTGCCTCTTGAAAGGGGTCATGGAATTTGCTTGGCCATGCAACACCTCCTTGAAAGCAGGAATGGTAGGGCACTCATTAGTCGGGTGTCCCATGACAACACAAATTCCACAAACCTCTTCTGTAGCAATAGACTTAACAGCATTAACTTTCCCTAATTCCATGGCCTCCACCTTCCTAGCCAAAGAGGCTAGCCTAGCACTCAAATTATCCTCCTCCCTAAGATGATGCAGACCCCCACTAGTAGTTGAAGACTTTGGCTTATTAGTAACATCAAAGGGATCGGTGGGATCCCAAGAATCTGAGTCTTTAGCTATTTGATCTAGAAAATCAAGGGCTTCATTAGGGTCTTTGTCAAATAATTCCCCATTACACATTGTTTGCACAAATTGTTTCATTGAGGGCGTCATCCCATCATAGAAGAAACTGATGGTGCGCCACTTCTCATATCCATGATGTGGACAAGAATTTAACAAATCTTTATAACGCTCCCAACACTGATAAAATGATTCATTTTGTTTTTGAGCAAAATTTGTTATTTGTCTTTTCAAAGCATTTGTCCTATGAACTGGGAAAAACTTTTTAAGGAATTCAGTTTGTAGTTCTTTCCATGTTCCTACAGATTTAGGCTTAAGAGAATTCAGCCAAGTCTTGGCTTTATCCTTTAAGGAAAACGGAAACAATTTTAGCTTGATAATGTCTTCACTACATGCCTGCTCAAATGTTACACATACTTCCTCAAATTCCTTTAAATGCAAATAAGGGTTTTCAGAATCTATACCATGGAATTTGGGAAGCAAGTTTATCATTCCAGGCTTGAAAGTGAAGTGATGTGCTTGTAGAGGTAATATAATACACGAAGGTGTACTAGTGCGTGCAGGTTGCAGGTACTCACGCAAGGGCCGCATTGGTGCATCATGTTCATTCTCATTTTCATTAATATCAGGGTTACTACCCTGATCAGCCATATTGTGTGGTGTGTGTGATGGAATAGAAAATTCAAACAAAGGATTCCCAATCAAAATAGCATAATTATCTCTAACCAATCTTCCACTGGTATCTCTATTCCACGAGTGCATGCACACAGGCAACAGAAATTTCAAAGAAAGATATGGAACGAAGTTACCAAATTTTGAATAAAAATCCAATGAAAAGCTTTTTGTTCCAGATAGCCTCAGAATACTCCAAATGTCCTACAAAATAAGCAAGCTAAATTAAACTAAGAATAATTAAAATTAACTAAACTATGCTAGAAAGAAAGAAACTAATTAGAAGATTAATCCTAAACTTCACTCCCCGGCAACGGCGCCAAAATTTGATCTAACCCAAGCGAAGGTTGACAAATTGTAATATATACTCGGTAAGTCCAAGGTCGAACCACAGGGAATGATGTAGGATAATTATACTACAAACTAATCTAAATACTACTTAGCTTAGCAAATTAAACTTCTTATCAGGAAATTTTATAGAGAAATTGTAATTTAACTAACTACTAAAATGACGATTAAACGTGCAATTAAAACTATCTAGAGATAGGAAAGATAATCGATGAGAGATATCAAAGCTTCAAGGATCAATTATTTAATTAATATTCTACGTCTATTTAATTACGCAATTAGATTCAAATAATGATTTGACCTAATCGGAAGATATTTCATTCACGTTCATCATATCCATTAACATAAAAATATCGATTGAAAGCTTATCATTAACAAGCATAATCTACTAATCACAAGGAATTATAAGCATTCGCCGTACCTTACGTTAACGACAAATCAAATAATTGTATAGATTATGACTATTTCCAAAACATCGCATTCAACCAAATATTCATTAAACACTTCTTTATAGACTAAAAAATACTTCCAATTCTTCGCTCATTTTTTATAGATTTCGAGAGAGAGTCCTTACCCAAATGTGATTCTTCCAAGTTAATCCAAATCCAAACTGAAAATTCTGAGTTCGATTTGAGACCCCTGCACAAGCACGCCTCTGTTTCTTTTTTTAATTCCATTTCAGTTCCCGAACTACAGACGCCTTCTCAAGCTCCGTCGTCGACTGTCATCGCCGTCGTGCCTGTCGTAATCCAGGTTTTTTTCCGCCGTTGCTGTTCATAGCCGCTGCTCTTGCTGATCGTCTCCAGCTCGAGCTCCGCCGCCATGGCCGTCATCTTCAGACCATCGATTTCAGCTCTGCCGTCAAGTCCTCCGTCGTCTCGAGCCGTGAAGAAATCGCCGCCGTGAATCCCAGTCGCCGCCGTGCTCTCGCTGGTTGCTGTCTTCTGTCCGACACTGGCGCTCGAGCGCCCTGCTCTGTTCGACACCCGAGCCGATGGCTCGGGTTTTTTTTTTTTCTTCATTCCAAACCGGACCAGACCCAATTGATTTTCCTTTCTTTTTTCTTTTTCTTTAATAAAACTCGTTGTATCAATTGTATCCGCCGATTCAAATCTGCACGTCTGTACTTCAATTTCACGCTCGTCTTCTCTTAAGTAACTCATCAACGGTTCAGATCTTCAATACGCGTGATATCAGCTCTTGGGTCACTTTGGCACTTCAAAACACGTCTAATGCGCTCGTCTGCTAACGATTTGCAATTCGCATTTTTAAACCTGCAATAACAAAACCAAAATAAAATTAGGCGCATAATAAAAAATATGATTCCTTAAATTCTTTAATGCATCTAAAATAGTTAATTAGAGTAATTTAATTATTAATCCCCTAATTACTACCCTAACCATAAATAACCCGTTTTATTCTTGTTTTATCATAAAAACTACACTAGCATATAGGTAAATAAGGCATATAAATGTGTATATTTTATGCTTATCAAGCAGCCAACACAAGATTTCCGTGGATGAATAGTTCTTTACGACCACTATGTGATGATCATGAGTTAGGTGTTCCCGATTTTGCTCCTGGTTTGGTTGGAAGAACTGCAATTAGTGCCCCAATTGATCATGGTTTTCGACCATTTGCATGCTTGCCTGTTACAAGTGCCGTGGGGCCAAACAACAAGTCCCTGAAAGTTTATGCACATCTTCGCTGGATGAGTTTCTTTGTGGATAATTTCATTATACCTTCTGTCCTGGAAACAAGTTTTTGATGATTTCTATAGGCAAAGAGTTTAATGGGTATGTTTTGAAACTAGATTTTGATGGGGTTTATGTCGTGACTGCTGATAATGAAACTGTTGAAGACATGATCAAGAGGGACAAGAAAGGCAAGCCTCAGATTGACAAAGATGGCCAAGTTCAAATCCTCACGTCTCCTACACTGCAACCTGTTCCAATTGCCATTGGTGGACATGTGCTGCATCCAAGTGCCAGATTCCGGAAGGGTCATGCTAGTGACCCTGCGAGTGTTTTGCTGCAGCTCCTTGTGCCTGAGCAGAATGCCAATTTTCTTGTCCATTATTGGAATGTTCCTATTGACGTATCCGAGGTTAGTGGCCATAATTATGCTGAGGAATTGTCTCTTAAATCCTTCTGCAAGGTTATTGTTGTGAGTGTAACATTAGCCATGGTTGTGCCTGGATTTGCTCTGCTCCCACCAAATTTACGATTTGATACAGAACCTGGTTTAAGTGGACATGCTTTATGGCATTGCTACATTGAGAATAGTTTTATTAACTATACTGGCTTCTATCATTTTGGACTGGAAGCTGATGTGTTGTTCCCAAGTTATATGGGTATATTAAAGGTTTGTCTTGGACTGGCATTGGGGCAAAAATTGGTTCTGGATAGTAGGAATGGAACCAAAGCTGATGTGGATGCTGTCTTCAAGGATTCAGAAGAGCACCATGTAATGGAGAAAAAGGAAGAAGAACAACCTGCTGCTATGAATGCTTTTGAATTACATTCGATGTCAAAGGGACTAAATCTGGGCAACATGTTTGAAGATCAGGAATTCAAGAGGGAAACAAGGTTTACTTCCAAATGTCCAGCTGATGCGATTGTCACGAAGATTGAAGAAGCAGCCAACCCGCTTGGTTTTGATGTTCAGCAGAAAAACTATCAGATGAGGCTGGAGATATTAGTACATCCACTTGTAATACCTTTATAGGAATTTGTTAACCAAGGTTCAGGGGTATTGCAACAAGTACCTGCACATCAGCTTATCATTCACATTGATCGCCTTGCAAATATTTTTGCGTATGTGACCTATCCTGCAGCTGTGGCAAATGCAGTTCAAACACTATGGCCAATATTTAAAGACATCTTTGAATCGGATATGCGGACTATGGAATCATTATGCCGCGCTTGCAAATTTGCTGTGAGAACGTCTGGAAGCTTAATGGGTGTCACCATAGGGTCAATGCTCGAGGGGGAATTTAAGGACATGGCGTCAAATGGCATATGTGATGTTGTTTTTCCTTTCTGGAAGGGCGTTGTTGCAACAACTGATGTTGTGGAGGCCTTTGGTATTTTTGAGTACATGAGAAGAACTACATTCCAGCCGAATGATGTCACCTTCATCGAGCTTCTGAAGGCTTGTACTCATGTTACTTTTTGGGATTTGGGTGCCAATGTCGATTCGGTAGCTATAGTGCCTACTAAAGCTCAATGCCATTTTCGTACAGTTTATAAAGCGTTTACTACTTGGCCGCCTTGAGGACAAGGCGGGAGTGGAAGCGTGGTGGAGTGTTGTGAACGTCAGGTCCAGGACATCAGCACGTATACGTCACACGCATAGATATCTGCTGGGCCATATCTGTTAGGATTGGATTGCTTTCCTTTGTAATAAGTCATATATTTTGTAATCAGGCCCGTTTAGGCTAATTGTTAGGTAACAGACTGATAAAGAATAATCAGGGGCCAATTAAGGTTCAATTAGGGCTCATCTGGACCATAGAAAATCGTCTCGCCGATATATCGGTATCGGCCCTAAACTGATACATCGATACCAATCCGTATCATTTTTTCGAAAAATTCCAAATATTGCCGATATATCGGTTTCGGACCGATATATCGGTATTTTTTGAATTAAAAAATTATTTTAAAAAAAAAATTAATTTTTTTTTTTGAAAAAAAAACCTTTCATATTTGTTTTCTATCCTAATATGCATATTTTAAAATTTATTCTTTGTTTAAATTAGTATAACTCATTTTAGAAGCTAGATTGTGAAAATATACGGTAAAAACTAGTTTTTAACTACCGATATTTTCGTACACAATATCTCCGATATTTCGTCTCTTTGGCCGATCGATATTTTACCGATATCCGATACGACATTTCATGATCTGGACAAACTAATGGCGTGGGCCTAGGGAGCTGCGTCCATTTGTTTTTCTTTATAAGGAGGTCTTCCTCCTCTTTTAGGATTTATGCAATATAAATTGATTTCTCTTTACTATTTCTTCATTTTCTTCTTCCCTTTCTGGCCATGATACCTGGCCCTGTTCGTGTCCCATGCCGGGACACAACAACCTCCGACTAGGATTTTCCATAATGGAAGGGGGCAAATTTTTAGTGGGTCCCACATATGTGATCCGGAGTGGGTCCATGCTTTCGGCTATGCTTTAAAGCCGGTTTTTCTTTTGCTAGCTGTCTATGATGACCACCGGCGAGACCAGAGTGCCGTTTTGTAAACAGAAACGATTCTTCGATGACATGCGTGAAAAAGCCTCGAACCAAAGAAGGCCGCCGCCGCCACTTTGCTAGGGTTTTCGCATGTGGGGCCCTCCAACACATGGGACCCCACATTGACGGACCATCCACAAGTCCTACACGCCACCACCACCTGAGCCTGAAGGGCCTCGCAACCGTCCAGATGATGGGGCCCACCTGAAACCATGCCCATTCCCATATTACATCACAAGGCAGTTACCTCTCGGTGACCGCGCTATGCATCGCAGGATCACTGCAATTGATGGTCATGCATGGGTTTCTAGTGGAGAAGCTGACAATGATGGGACCCATTTTCTGGCTGCTTAGCCGCCCATGTCCTTCTGCGGGGCCCAACTTTTGCAAGTTGGGACCACAAATTGCCAGGTTACTTTTTGCCTGTCAACTTTCCAGCTCCCGCACGGCTGCTCCATTTTCTTTAGCTAGTACACATCAGAGGGGAAGAAACTAACGGAAAAATCTCACAGTTACATTCTCCTTTAAATACTTTGCTAATACTATATCTATATTATTTATGAGAATACTCAAAATAATCAAATGTTTGTCACTTGAGCAAGGAATGTCGTATCGGATATCAATAAAATATCGGTCAACCAAAGAGACAAAATATTGGAGATATATCGGAGATATTGTATAAAAAAATATTAGTGGTCAAAAACTAGTTTTTACCGTATATTTTCACAATCTAACTTCTAAAGTAAGTTATACTAATTTAGACAAAGCATAGATTTCAAAATATGCATAAAAATGTATATTAGGATGGAAAACAAACGATATTTAGAAAAAATTTAAAAAATAATATTGGCCCATATTATTGTATCAGGTGGGGCTCGATACCGATCGCCGATATATCGGCGAGCCTGCGTTACATGCACTTGAGATGACATGGCCGCATACTATTAGCATAGTATTTGAGGGATGATGTAACTGGGAGGATATAAAATTCTTTCTAAACTCGCGTTGCTCACTTTTGTCTCTTTTTTTTAAAAAAAAATTAAAGCTCACCAGTATTTTTGCATCCAAGACAGACGAATAGGAGGATAAGCGTGGAGATATTACAGATATTTGTAAAAATAAATGAATCTTTTAGTTCTTAAACATATCTGAAATTTAATAAATAAAAAATGACCTCCTCGATATTAACATGAGCAGTAGCAGGAAAGGCTCCTGCCTGTCATCCAAGTGAGGGGTTTCTCAGCTCACAAGCCTGCACCGGAATGTCGTATCGGATATCGGTAAAATATCGGTCGGCGAGAGAGACAAAATATTGGAGATATCATGTAAAAATTTATCGGTGGTCTAAAATAAAATGTTACCATATATTCTCACAATGTGACTCTTCAAAGAAGTGACACTAATTTTTTACAAGCAAAATAAGCATTCCTTTATATAAATATATTTCTATGAAAAATTCGGCAGAATCTCCCCTGTATTTTCAATCATATGTGCAAAATGCATTCCCTGTAGAAGTTCAATCACCAGTAATAATCAATAATGATATAATCAACAATGATAACAATCATCACAATCCAAGTTTTGTCACTATTTAAAATAAGAAAAAGACATTATAAGTATTACAACATAAGGCATAAGAAATAAGACATTATTTTAAATCATAAACTAACAAAAGGAGTCATCTTACAAAGCATACACACTTACTAATAGTAGTTCGAATGGCGTGGAAGCTGAAAGTCTTCTGAACCTGATATGAACTCATATAAA
This sequence comes from Houttuynia cordata, assembly GCA_039654745.1. Classification (NCBI taxonomy): domain Eukaryota; kingdom Viridiplantae; phylum Streptophyta; class Magnoliopsida; order Piperales; family Saururaceae; genus Houttuynia; species Houttuynia cordata. The sequence goes on along the minus strand of CM077503.1, from coordinate 47,285,410 downwards.
CGGAATCTAAATGGGCACAATATTGCTCCCAAGTCATACTTGTCTGGTATGCACGGAGAAACTCTGTTACATAGTAGTAGTATTGCTCATAAGGCATGCTGTGTAGGATTCCAAGCGGTGGGAATGACGAGTTGTGCATAATATGAGAAAATGCACCCATCTCTGAACCACTGTAACCATATAACGATGAACTCACAGAATTAGATCTTCCTCCCCAACTATCACTAGAGGAGATTTCCATTGAAGAGAACTGCTGTGAAATGTTGTCTTCCATCTCACATTGCATTCTCTGCCTCCTTCGGTTCATTTGCCTCTCACTAGCCGTCCCACCCCTCCCTCATGCATGAACGACTCGCTTCCAGCTAGATGAGGGAGCCTGTCTTAAACCATGGTCAGAAACTTGTGTAGCATGTGTATATTCATCCTCACCAGTGAATGAACTCAAGTAATAGGCGTCACTTTGACCTCCCCCTCCATCATGTAACCTCCACCATCGCCACCTCGATGGCCTCCATCACCATCATCTCCACCACTGTCTGTTGTATTTGGGTTGTCATCATCCTCAGAGGGTGGGTAATCTACATGCATGTGGCGGGTTGATGTCTCCTCATTTCTTTCTGACATCATAATGTTCTCTGTAGCTTTGTCAACATCTATTCCAACATCTTGTGATGTCGAAGCAATCACTAGATCAGGTCATCCATCACCCTCATACATTGTACTTTCAGCAAACCACTCAGCATACGAATTTTCTATGTCATCTTCATCCACTTGTGACATTAGATTAAATTTGTCCAATGGATCTTCTTCACTTTCGCCATGTCTCATATGATCATTCTCCATTGCCTTTATAATTAACTTCATGTTGTAATGACAATACACTAATTTTTTTAACTTTTCATATGATAACATATTCCTTAGTTTTGTGTGGATGAGAGAGAACGCACTCCAATTTCGCTCACAAGGTGATGACGATGTTGTGTGAGAAAGAATACGAACTGCCAACAATCTCAAACTTGGGCACATAGTTCATTACATAGACCACTAATTGCTTATATAAGAAAAAACTTTCAATTAGAACTTGGCATATCTAAAGTATGTAGTATGGACAGAACACTAACAATCATAAGACAAACATATATCTTGTCGACATAACACTTATCAGGTAACATATTTTTCCTTGATTCTACTACATAGAACTCTCCAAATCGGCCACGTACTTCTCGAAAAAGGGTAATATGTGGACCAATGTTCATTCATGAATAATTTGAGGCCGATATACAAGTTACAGAGCAGTAAGACACCATGTAATTACACTAACATACCTCATTGCCGATGTTGTCCGCCGTGGGTGACATTGGGAATAATTTATTGTACACCTCATGTACTTAGGATTGAGGTAATAAGCTGCATAAAAGAGTAAACAAATAAGATTCAAATCGATGGTACATAATAAAGAAAAAAGATTAGTTAAAAATCATACCAGCCTTGTACAAAGGTTCATCCATTGATTTCATCCACCTTTGGTCAATAATTTTGTGAACCCATTTGTAAGACCTAGGAGATGCTATTTGAATAGTCTTTTTCATTGCTTGTATTGCATGATAAACTCCACCTAATGTAGGAAATTTTTCATTGTCCAAGACCCGTAGAATTTCATGCATTGGTGTCATGATGGCTAGTGTATCTTTAACTCCATTCCAAAAGTCGTTGTCTAACAGAATTGCCTTACAAGTCTGCCAGTTGGGTGATTATTAAAACCACAAGCCTCCCACATATCACTTGTGAAGAAACTTCATAATCTATTTTTTTCTCTTTGCAAACTTTCCAAAGCTAGGTAGTTTGTAGCAAATCTTGTATCACCAGGTCGAAGTAAATCACGACCACAAGCATTCCTCACTTCATAAACAAGTTTATCGTGGTTATAGATGAATCGGGTCACTGCTTTTGCTTTTCCTATAGTTGTTCCTACAAACCCATGTTTGCTAACAGCCTCAAACATATGGTCAAGGCAATGCGCACCACAAGGTGTCTAGTACAAGTTGTATTCCTCCGTTAATAACTTGCCCGCTTTTTTGAAGTTATAAGCATTGTCTGTAACAATTTGTATCACATAGTCTTTCCCAACTTTATAGATATGTTCCTCAATTATGGTTTTGATGTAGTTTGCATTCTTCTCTTTGCCCGATGTATCAACCGAGTCAATGAAGCATATTCTTCCATTGCAGTAGACTATAAAGTTGATTATAGACATTTTAATCGTCCATCCATCACACAAGATAGAGACACGATATTCTTTCCACTATAATTCCATCCCTTGTATTCTTTTATCCATATCAGCCACCTCTTTATCTAAATACGTACCGAGTATATCTTTTGGGCTAGGAGGAAATACTCATTTTTCAATGTCTTGTGCTTCCTTTATCATGTTACGGAAGTGATAATCATTTGCCACATGTGCAGGGATATGGTTGTAGATGAAAAACTTTGACACTACCTTTTTAAACCTTTCTTTCAAGCCAGGATTGAACGAAGTTGGGAGACGCTGCTAAACACTGCTAGAACTTGCATGTCCCTTACTACTCTGGTTTCGTTTCAACAAAACATGTATACCTCTTTGAGGCCTAGCTCCATCACTTTGATGTTGTGTTTGCTCATCGTGCCTTCTTACTTCGCGATGATCCATTGCTTCTTCGTGTTCATCATCATCGGACACACTAATTTCAACATCTGCCTCATGTCCAAAGTGCCTAAGCTCATTGATAACCCTTTTCTTCCCTTCTCTAAGGTGAGCTGCCTTCTTTTTATTTGTTTCTTTCAATTCTAATAATTCTTTATGAACATGTTGAGGACACTCTTTGCATTTTGCAACATCTTTCCCGCTACAGGCCAAATGATCCTTCAACCTCGAAACTCCTCCAGTTTTTATGACTTTTAGGTAATAATTACATCGTGAGCCATGTGCGCCTACTTGACTGCCATGCTCCCAACCTGTGTCCATTGTTTATATAAACAACAAAGTAAAATTGAGCAAATATGAGACAAAGTATAAACGTCACGCCAATCTTAACAACAAACAGAACCAGATACTATCGTAATTGTATTGTTATGCCTTCACATACTATTATAGTGCTAGAATTCATTTTTTCATCCTGAATCTATAGCTCAATACAACTACGTAATTGTCAATTTATCTCAAACAACACTTAGGATAAGGCAGCCAAGCAGGAAAAAAAAGGATTAGTTTGAAACGCACAACATAGAATTACGAACATTGATTTCTGAAATAAAAAGATAATCTTCTTTAAAATAGTAATAAGTAACCAATATCTGTTTCCATAAGTAGCTTTTGCAGTGGCTTTTGAGGTCTGATCTAGCAAATCAAACGAAACCTTAGCCGGATTCAGGTCGACTAAAACAATGCTCTTACAACCATTTCTTCTTTAACATAGTTAGACATCAAGATAGTTCCGGCCACCAAGAAACAATCCGACCGCAGAATTCCCTTCCCCGCATCAAATTACCCAGAGGGGAATGCACGAGCTATACAGTTGCATCCCAAATAATCAATCAATTAAGAAGACAAACTCAATTAACAAACACGCGATCATTTATTAACAAAGAAAAAGAACAATATTTGGCTTAGAACTGGCACCAATTAACTGGCATCGGAGAGAAAAAGATAAAACTTTCACAAATCAGAGAGAGAGAGAGCACCCGGCTGAGGCTGCAGAAGAGGCGCTAGACAACTGGAGAGGAGTACCCCGGCTGGCCTCTTTCCCTCTCCCTTTTCGCTTAGCCGTCGCCCGTCAGCCTTCGGGTCTCTCTCTCTCCCTCTTTCCCTCTACCTTTTCGCTCGGCCCGTCGCCCCTCGCTCGTCAGCCCTCGACTTTGAATTTCAGAGTCTCAATCAATTTTTTTTTTAAATGTGACCGATATATCGCCAAAAACTGACGATATATCGATGATATTTGGAAAAAAAAACACCTCGCCTGAGACCGTTGGGTCTCGTGTATCGGGTGAGGACCAATACCGATATATCGGCGAGCCGGCATTCCATGGCTTGCACAGCACATAGCTGCTACAATTTTTGGATAACAAAAACTAGGGTTATATAGTTGTTTGAAAAAAAACTGAAAAAACTAGGGTTATATAGTTGTTTAAAAACTACACCAGACATAATTTAAAAAAAAAAGAAAAAAAAGAAAAAAAAACATGATAGTGTTTCTACCCTCTTTGCCATAAAGAGAGTTGCAACAATAGACGATGATTAGTTAAAGAAGAAAATATGTTGAAATAGGGTTAGCGCATCAATTTTTTCTACATTTATATACTCTTTCTTTGTAATTATACTATTTCTCTCCCATATTAATAGTCCACTTTGGTTGTTATGTTGAACAGATTTTAGGTTATTTTGAAAAATGAAATAAGATTAATGTCATTTTTCATAATATATTTTGTGTACGTGCAAATTGTCAAATGAAGATCCGACTGTGGGTGTTATATGAGGGGAGAATTGAAAAGCATGTTTGCTCTTATATAAGCATGGATCATACAATTTTGATCAGTTAGTTCTTGTTTTTGTGCGGCAATGCATAAAAACAAGACTTTTTCTTATATGAGTAAGTTTGCACCTCCTGTTTTCGCGAGACCATGAATATCCATCCTCTGAAAATTCAGAGACGGTAGATGTCCACGTCCGTCTTAAAGAGGCACATATTATATATAAAAGAAGGGGTGGTGTTTAGTGAACATTTTTGTTTTTTGGGTTTCGCACAAATGATACAAACATATTTTGTGTTCCAAATGATACAATATATTTTAGCGATTCTAAGAACATCAAGAGGTAATTATCAAAAAAAAAAGAACATCAAGAATAAAAAGCAAAAAGGAGTAAATATCTTATATTTTATTTTTGGAAAAGGTGTAAGTATATTGCTTAAAGAATAAAAAGCAAAAGGTATAAGTGTATTTTCCACCAAGAAGTCAATTGGTGTGAGTGTAATGTTGCCAAGATAAAAAAATTGGTGCGAGTATAATCAAACGAAAAGACTCGTCAGTTGCAACTCCAAGCTACGTGAAATCCACGGGAGTTGCCCCACGGGCGGTGGTGTCACCACTGTGTGACTTTACAACGATGACACGCCTCTGAATTGATTAAGCAGCGTTGATTTACGTTAATAGTACGATTTTAATGAAGGATTTACAACTTAATTAATAATAGATTTAGTAGAGGGAGGGCGTGGAGATCACGGAAGGGTCGGGAAACAGAATCTTCTTCCATTAGCAGCTGTCCCCATCTCCCGCCACCCACTCGTACCTCCAGCCGTCGATCTATTCACCGCACAGCCTAAATCCGCCGTACGTTTACTTATTTTTTGGAAACCGCCCTTTTCGCTGCCGCCTTCTCTTTTACTCCCAAGTCCTTCCTCTTCTCCCCAAGGACCCCAACTTCATCTTTTACATCCTCTCTTTTCTCTTTCAGAATCTATTGCTTTGCAATTTTGCACGGTTTTCTTTTAAAGGTGAGTCCATTCTTCCATTCTCAGAAAATCCATGATGTTTTTTTTTAAGAAATTGATTTTAAAATATCAAAGTATGAGAAGGGAAGGCAGCTGTTTTTCTTTTGCCATTTTATGTTTTTTATTTCATTATGTTCTAATGTGGGTTCCTTTTTGCTTTCCAGTTATTCGCCTGTTTGTTTTTATAGCTGGACAAGCTGGCTATCGAGAATCAGGACAGGGTTGGTGTGGTGAGGACGAAGCAGAAGAAAGTAATGGTATTTGCTCTTTAAATTCAGTATAGCAATGGAAAGCATCAGTTTTTGCAAGTTTTCAATACTAATCGAATTGGTTCTGCTTTGGATATATTGTTATGTTGTTGTAGGTTGGGCCGATGATGATTCGATTGACAAACGAAGAATTGGGTCCGCCATGGCTGGTTCCTCTATTAGAATCTACTTACTTCGTCCCTTGCAAATTCCATCCCGATGGCAGCAAGAATGAATGCAATCACTTTTGCTTAGACTGTGCCGGCGACTCACTATGCTCTTACTGCATCAATAACCACAAAGACCATCGTGTTGTCCAGGTCCTATTTCATTACCGTTCATTTAAAATCTTATTTTCTCTCTGTTCTCTTCAATCGGAATTTCGTTTTTCTGCTCCTCTGAATCGGTTGTATGGTTTGGAGTTCCTTTCAGATAAGGAAATCTTCCTATAACAACGTAATTAGGGTATCAGAGGTGCAGAAGCTACTGGACATCTCGTCTATTCAAACCTATGTCATCAACAGCGCCAAGATCGTCTTCCTCAATGCCCGACCCCAGCCTAGGCCCGGGAAAGGCGTGGCTTACACCTGTGAAATATGCTGCCGCAGCCTACCGGACCCATTCAGATTCTGCTCCCTTGGTTGTAAGGTAACTCATAGTCTTTCAGTTCCCTCCTTCCTCTGCGCTGTTAATTCTGCATTCATCTGTTTTGGAACTTTTTGTAGTAATAAAAGTTTCATTGATTTCATTTTTCCTGTTTTAGTCCATTGGGATTTTTCTTTAAGATTTTTGATCCATTTTCATAATAACATTTTCAATTTTTTTAGTACTCTGAATCAGAAATTTCAAACAAAAAAAGTCTCATTGGATTGAAACTCTTGCAGTGTGCTTCCTGAAGTGTTTCTTGACTGAGAGGTTCAACTGCTCTTTCTTCAAGCCTATTCCATTACGGCATTTCGTCGAATAACCTTCTACGCCTTCCACACAAAAAAAAAAGAAAAAAAAAATAGAGAAAAGTTTTGTGCGCCGCCTTAATTATACGCTACTTATCTAATATAAAACAAGCTCCGTTTTTTTGCAATTTCAGTTTTTTTTCTTGGCAAATCGCGATTTTAGACTTTTCTTGCTCAAGTTTTTACATAATTTTACTATATTGCCATTCTCCGATGAACTGTGAACAAAATTGCAGCTCGGAGGCATGAAGCGCGACCCGGAATTGACCTTCTGGCTGCGACCGGGGCAAGGCCGTGACCCGGCTACATTTGGATCAGAATCGGACGACTCGTCGCCTAAGAAGCTGCGCTGGATGGTCTATCCTGAAAACCATATGAATGAGTCTGGCGAGCGGTCAATGAGCTCTAGTGATGAGGCGGGTAATTCCTCTACCAGCGTTATCATTCCGGGGACGAGGCGGCGGAAGGGTATTCCCCACCGTGCTCCCTTTTGAACAACATTCCTCTAAAAAAAACGTAGAAAATGTAAAAAAGGAAATGGCCATAATGTGAAAAGTGGAAGGTATACGAAAATAGAAGGGAAAATGAAATAGATAATGTGCAAAAGTAAAATACACTTATTTTTGGGTTTGCTGTAAATATAGGAGGAAAAAGGAGGTGATTTTAGGTATGTTAGGATACTCAAGTCAAGTTGGGAAATATCTGAAAGTTACCTTTGTAATTTGTTATAGTATGAGATTTTTTTTTTATTTTAGACGGAAAGAAGAGGGGATATACAGTTAGTTACTTCATTGGCATGTTTTGGCTGATGTGGATAAACTTTGGAAGCTAGGTTTTTGTAAAATGTTATTATATTTATTAATTATAGATATAAAGTCTTTCCTTTTGCATAAATTTAACTTCAACTTGATTCAGCAACTAAGCGATAGTGGGCGCCACGCCTCATGTAGCGGATGGAGGCAGGCAAGAGTCAGGATCCTCTGGTGAAGCTTCACCAGCGAGGCCACTGGTGAAGCTTCACCAGCCGTCGATCGTACGGAATCGACGGCGCACACGGATATGATGTGCGCTCAGCCAAAAGCGTGTCTTTTGGCCGAGCGCACAAGGAAACCGTGTGCGCCGTCGATTCCTTATGATCGACGGCTGGTGAAGCTTCACCACAGGATCCGGTTCCGGCAGGCAACGAGATGTGGTGTTGTAACTTGTAAGAGTGTAGCCATGGGAATGCAATCCTTTGGTAAACGTTATTTGAGATCAACTGTGTGATCGTAGAGCACATGGGCGGACCATGATTCTTGTTGTTGCCTGTGCACTATTGGCGCATTGATCTGCTGTGACCAACGGCTTGTAAACTTAACTAGCATCGCCTTGCCTTCTAATTTTGACTGCTTTGAGCCTTCTATGTTGTATTTATAGAATGGTAAGATTGCCCCAAAACAATGACGTTCTGGGTAATGGATTGGACCAAATGGGGTGCCAAAAACCTCTTGCGTAAATAGAGATTTAACCGGATTCAATTTACAAACAGGTGGTTCATTGATATTTTTTAATCTAGCCATTGGGACATTCTTTTAACGTTTCGTAGAGATTAATTGCACTTCTAATTGATAGCTCATGTAGTGTCCTTTCAATGCTGATTAGACCAATTTACTATTTTTTTTGTAAAAGAAATAAAAATTGCTTAAACCAAGTAATGGGTTTTCTTTTCTTGGCAACATTCCACAATCAATTTACTGGTTCAGTAACGGTAAACGGACTTTTGAATCTAAACTTTGGGGATTCCCTGCTTCTGTTGGTGGTTCATCTGGTAACAGGTTTTGGTGTTCGGTGGGACCACCGTTTCCTTGTTTCTTTTTTTCGCTAATGTATCATATTTTGAAAAACTTTATAGTGATAATAATTCCAGACGGAAAGAGTATAGAATCCCTTAACATATGTCACTTGATTTAGCTCATTTTGAAAAACGTTATGGTGATAATAATTCCGGATGGAGGGAGTATATAAATCCTTCCTCATATGGCACATGACTCATACACTAGGGTGAACAAAAGTGAACATGTGCCCTCTCTAGTCGGCGAGAAGGCATCGAAAATCTTCTCTTGAGGAGGGTTAGGAATTGGGCTTTTTTGCAGGACATTTAATGAGTTGAAACCATAATCTGTTTACTCAACGACGATTACCATCTAGAATTAGTAAAAGAAAGGTGGCTATTATGGATGCTTTGACAAGGATCTATAATCGGTAGGGTTTCAAGACCATTGACTGATTTCTAAGAACCACTAAGAAAATTCTATATCGATTTTTTTGTTGCAAGTAAAATGCTCCGAGTTGCTTCCCTGTTTCCGTTAAAAAAAAGTTGTTGGCTTCTTGGGCATGGGGCTAGCTCCCGACAAGCATTGCAAGGAACTATGTGCCAATGTTTTAAAGCTCAAGATCCAACTTGGCATCAAAATTGTTTGAGTTGAGTTGTCTAGAAGCCTGACGGATTTGAGATGCACTCGCACATTATAGGTTTGAAAATATTGTACCTAAAGATATTCAAATTGCGTTCACGTAAATATATACAAATAGAGTTGTTTAAAGAGAATTGTAAAAAATTACAGTTACACACAAATATTTAATATTATAACATTGTTTTACTTAGTCGAAAGTGTAAGCAAAATCATAGTTTAACATACTATATCATTTTTGAAGTAAAAGTAGTGTAGAGATGGAGTTGATGAATTTTGGAGTTCGACTTGAGAAGTTGAAATAGTTGTTAAAAGGCGCTAAAAATAGAGTAATTAACTCTGAGTAGATAAGGGAAATTTGTGATCGGACAAAAAGAGAATTAAAATAAAGGAATAAGGTAGATGATTGAAAAAAAAGTAACATTTGGGTAGTATACTGTTATGATTCTATAAATTTACCAAATAGGTAGCTAGTTGACTCCTAAATATATGACAGAAACCTACATGATCCAAAATTTGCTTTAAATGCAATACGGTTTAGCCGTTGAGTGGATAATACAATATAGATATACTTTGTAATAACAATAAGCATAGTAACTTACATGTTAATGTATTATATGTACCCCATATCGTTGATTACAATATGGGGTACGAAATTCATGGCCCTCTCCAGTCTCCACCATAATGGCTTTTTTTGGTGATCTTTAATGTCTGAGGTTGCAGTTTTATTTTTCATGTCTTTGGTAGAATGTGAAGTTGCAGTTTTATTTATTTTTTGTTTTTCTATTTGATGAAGTTGTAGTTAACATAATCCAAATATACACCTTGCAATCAATAAGTCCTAATACCAAAACAGGATCAAATTTCGTAAGGAAAACCCCCCCATCATTTGCCACCAATTTCCCTTCACTCGAGTAATATATACCGAAATGGGATCAAATTAGGATCAATTTTCTGAATGACAGCCCACATCATTTGCCACCAATCCTCCACCAACCGAGCAACCCGGCCAATGAGTCATTCGGTGACTCACCCATCGCTGGCCGAGTTCTAAGACATGTCCCAATCGGCCCTTTCTTTCTCATCACTAAGGCAACTTAATGAACTTGATAACACAGTTGAGATAGGGACTTCCTTCTTCGTCATGTTCCTCTTGTAATCCCTACCACTCTTTTTAAAGAGAAAGCAAAAGATAAAAGGAGATTGTTAGAGCCGTGAGGAATCTGTAAGTACTCCTAATGACCCATCCCATCTCTCTTCCATTCTTTGCCCAATTTCATTTATTTTTTATTCATGATCTTATCAACTAAAGTATTAAATATATGTCCATAATTTGAATATGGTGATGGCGTGGCTTTGTAAAGTCCACCACATGACATGAGACAACAACTCCTCTAAGTTGCGTACTCTCGCCAAAGTAAACATATGCATCTCTGAAGGCATTCCAGCTTTGGCCTTTTTGGACCTGGGATCCTGGGTTACCATCACCCAATCATGGCACGACGTGTGTCAATAATCCGACCGTTGAGTTGGTTCTTCACATCGACATCAACGAAATGTTGACTTGTACACTCGAGATATTGGATAATGGATGGCTTTATGTTCTCTCTTTCTTGTTCTTTCTTATCTTTTTTATATACAAGTTCTTTATTAACTTATTTGTTGGCAAGATTGTTCTTTCTTATCTGCTTATAATTATTCTGCGGTCTCTTTCATGGCCATATTGAGAAGTGTTTAATGATGCCAATATCTAAGTCATGCATTATCTGCTCTTTATTCCCTTTTAGTCATTTACATGCAAATTGGTGTGGGCCATGTCATGGAGATACAATTGCCTTTTTTAATGATAATTTGGCAATTTTTTTATTTATCTTCTGGATAATAAGAGGCGTCCGAGTTGGCCTCTCAGAGCACCGTATTCTTCCACAAATGGAAGCCTAATTGTTTGAAAGTATAATTAGCAATTGTACCAATAAAAGGATATAGTTTGTAAGCCTCCAGTTTCTTCCCTTCTGAAGCAATTGAAAACAAGACAGGAGACACCGTTTGATCCAATTGCCAAAAATAGGAAGTAAAACCAACCTGGGGTGTGTCAACTGTCAAGAAGGTAGTTAATGCATAAGTTATAAGCTCATTCTGAAATTATTTTATTTTTTCTAATTAAATAAAGGGGGTTTAACTTTTAAGAGATCCCAACCTGATTATTAAAAAGAGAAGGGAACAACCTTACCCCAAGGAAAATACAATCCTGATCAGATTTTGAAATTTTGATTTGAAAAGGAAGGTAATATTGTCTTAGGTCCTATTTTTTATTATTTAAAAGATGATTTATAAACTGTTGGAATTAGGTGTACTTCTAAATTCAAAACATTATCCTTTGAAATTAGCCAAAAATACAAAAGAGATATGTTCTATTCTACTTGCCACCCAATGGCCATCACATGGACCCCATGTCGCTCCATATGATAATTAGCTTGTATTTCTCTATATACATTTTTAACCAAAAAAGAAAAATATGCACAATACTGAACCTATTTTCTATCCCCATTATATGAGACCGAATTCTTTCCATTTTCTACTTTCAATGTTTATGCGTTCCACTTGGCCACTTGGAAAGCACTTCTTGTAAATGCTGCTACAACGGCAATGTGTGCCATGAAATCTTGCGCGAATGTTCGTGCACACGTTGCCATTGTTAGAGGCTTGAGTGCATGGGAAGTGTGATATATCGGTATCGGGACTGGCCCTATTACATGATATTGCATTTGATAGATTTCTGTGCAGATTCCAATTATCAGCCAATATAATTGGCATCTATCGGACTATCGGTCAGTTTCTTGTTTGTAAAAAAAAAGAATGTTGAGACTTAATCTCTCCAGGATATAGTATATGCTATTTTAGGTATAGTAGTATATAATTTATACTTATAATCATCTTTTTATGTTATACTTAATCATACTAATATTAAGATAACATGTTATTTTCTATATAGAGTATAGATTTACGGAAGTGGGGCCAAAGGAAGTGTAGGCTTCAACATACTACATCATACTATAATATACACACATATATAAACTTCCGTGGAAGTTTGTAAGTTTTTTTCAAATGAACTAAAGAGTAATATTCAGTTCTTATTGAACACCCTTGATTAGATAACAGATATCTTAAATATGTTCTCATTATCCTATGCTTGTCTAAAATTAGCATTACTGCTTCTAGATGTTACATTGTCAAAACACACGTTCAAAACACTTTTTTGACCATCGACATGATTTTACGTGATATCTCCAACATGTCTCCCCTACCCTATATCTATAGCCAACTGATATGTTTGATACTCGATACAACATTCACTTTGCAAATCTGAATCTCTTCGCACTTTAGATCCGTCGTACATGCTCCGTGCCACCAGCTTAAGGCTACCTATAAACATGCAAGATTCCATCAACCAACCTCATGTGAAAAACTCAGAGTCACATGTATGTTTCTGTTCAAGTGGTGTGAAAGATCACGTTCTACTATGTTTCCTAACTTATTGTTCAAAAATGTGAAAGGATACGTTGAGGACAAGATTCCATCATTTTTTCCTTTTTTCCTAACCCAAGAACATTATAGAAATGCCAATAAAAATTTATAGACGGGGCATACGCCCTCTTCTCCCCTTAATAGGACACATATGGGATGAGCACGGGGGCTTTTGTTTAGCGTTTATCTAGGAATGCACATTATTAACACAAAATTATGATCAATTATAATTACGGCCTATGAATTTACCCACGTAACTTCTTCTTCTTTGAGAACTGAGGTCCTTATCTATGTAACCGCAAATTTGGAGGGCTAGTTTAAGTTTAAATGTAGCTGTGTCTGAGGGGAAACAAATTAAGCAATTGTAGCAAAAACCAAGGGCTTTGAGGAGAAACTTTTGCAAATGTTGGGTTGGGGGATTTATGGATGAGAGTGCAAGCAAAAATGCGAAGAAATTTCTTTTTGATAACTAAGTATTTAAAAATCTGTGAAAAAAGAATCAAGTTTCTTCCGTTTCCGTAAGGGGGATGACAACTAGGGAAAGAAATCAACTTGGACATGGACAACTAGTGGTCCTTGACACTGACACTTCATGAAGGCAAGCTTCTTTTTTCTTTTTTGGCAACAATGGGACAAGCTTGTTGAAGTTTAGGCTTCTGATGTAAAAAAAAGGAGACTTTATGATCAGGCGGAAAGAGAGTGAAAAGAGTACGATTTTTTTTTTTGGATTTAGGTAGCACCATGTTATGATTCTGCATTATCATACAATTGACTTTACATTACTACAAAAATCTTATGAAATACATATTTACTAATTTGGTAGCTACTTGATTCCTAAGTGTATGTCTGAAACCTACCTGATCAAGAATTTCCTAAAAAAAAAGGGACAAGTATCTTTAGTTAGTCTGCCACAAAAAATTGACAACATGGTTTGTCCATCTGTAGTAAGCAAACAGATTTTATGAAAAAAAGAAAAGCAAACAGATACGAATGGACAATCACACAATCAAATTGCAATTGACCTCTTTCACGACCGTGCGAGTTTTAACATTGAGGCCCAGGCCCAAATCACTATGGCCCAAGCCCTGTAATGAACATTAAGCAACATAGTTGGTCACAGTACGTATTACTATATGTACTCCGTCCGCAATTATTATCACCATATTTCAAAATGGTATGGTGATATATTCATTAGGAAACAAATTACAACTCTATATAGTGTAGGACTTGATCGTAAATACCCTGGTTGAGAAAAATATAGGAGTCAATCATAAATCTACGAGGCTTACAACAAGAAACATGATTAAACAAAAAAACACTAATACGTACATGGAAGCAACTAATATTTAATAAATGTTTGAAACATAATTATAATTGAAATATAATTGACAGCTTTACATATATACACCTTGGCCAAAGATGAAGCTTGTGTCTATGCAACAATGAACAAATAAAAATGAGTCGGATGTGAATGAGAACGGACAGTGGTCACAAAGTATTGTCTGTTTACACTCATACTGTAGAGAGTTCACCTTGACAATGTCATGGGCACAATTTTGAAGTTGATCTCCTTGTAGGAGGAAATGGATATTTGACGAGTAAGGAATAATAAAGTATAGAACTTTGAATAAGCATGAGGTCATGGATTTCCAAATCTCCATAAACTTCCTCGTCTTCCATTGCATATTCCTATGGGTGGCATACTTCATTAGGCAAATTTTGTTACAAATTAATCAGCTTGGGAAGTTTGTGGGACTCACTATCCAAGAGTCAATTGGCATCATGTCATCTGGCACAAATTGCCAATAACATCATCTAATCTGGCACAAATATATAGCCAACGCTTAACATATATTCTTTCTTCACTTGGCTAGCTTTCAATAGTGATCTCCTAACAAATTATAATCTCACCAAAAGAGGCTTATCTTCATCAAACCATTCCCTTTGCTATGATAACATGAAAACAGGGAATCACAATTTCTTCGAGTGCATTTTCTCGGAAAAAGTTTGATTACCTTGGCAAATTGCGTGATATATATCTTACATTTGGTGGAATGGAACAAGCAGGCTGTTATTCTTTTGAAGTCTGCTTGTCAGTTTACACCACCTTCATTTGGAATGTACGCAACCGTGCGCCACATCTTTGAGGCCTGAGTGGACTTAGCAGTGACACAACAAGTTTGCTATATAGTACTGAACAGTTCAAACCTGAAAGAGATTATTCTTGAACACTCCTCCTTTTTATTCGATCACTGGGAAGCTTGGCTTCTTAGCGTGTTTCTTTTAATTCTTGCCTTGGGGAGTTGCTTTTCTCCCATTAGTTGTACCCTTCCCTCACTGGGAAGCTTAGTTGTACCCATCCTTTAATACAATACTCAATTATAAAAAAGGATTAATGAAGAACTCCCTCCGTCTGGAATTATTATCACCATAAGAATTTTAAAGATGAGGGGGCAACGCTTAATTAACAGAAGACATTAGGGTATTTAAATAGGTCAACCCCCTTCTGTTTAAGCTTGTGCAAATACCATGCACGCATGCTACTAGTGACCTAAATCCACTGACTGTACTTGGAGTGAGCAATCAGGCTCTTATTTGATTGGGATGGGTTTGCTAACCACATATATTGAACCTACGATAACTTCGTGAAGAGGGACATCAATGATGTACTCCCTCCGCCCAACGAAATTCGTCTAGACCAAAAACACGGGAAGAGGGGGGTGAATACTGATATTTTGAAAGGGCCCTAGAGTGCAATAAATTTCACTAATTTCATACTGCAGACGAGCTTCAGTGGATGGTGTGAAACCGAATTAATAGATACAGAGATAGTTAACATAACGACTAATAATCTGACCAAAAGAGGCTTCTTTTCAGCCAACCTTTCTTTTTGCTATGATAACATGAAATCAAGGAATCACAATTTCTTCAAGTGCATTTTCTCAGAAGAAGTTTGGAGGAAAATCTAATTTCAATGGTGCATATTGTTCTCAATTACCTTGGCCAATTGTATCTTACATTTCGTGAAATCCATTTCACGAGTATGTTGGTATTCCTCTGAAGTCTGCCATATCAGTTTACATTGCTTCATTTGGAATGAACGCAACACGGTAGCCCTTGTCAGCTTGCCTTAGCAGTGACACGACAAGTTCGCTATGTACTAGTTTAAACCTCAAAGAGATTATTCTTGAACACTGTTCCATTTTATCCTCTTACTGGGAAGCTTAGCTTTTTTTAAAAAAATTAACTGGGAAGCTTAGCTGCTTAGCATGTTTCTTTTAATCTTTGTCTTCGAGAGGTTCTTTGCTCCTCCTATTAGTTGTACCCTTCCTTTGCTAGTGCTTAAAAAAATGCTCAAATATAAAAGTATAAACCCCCGGGGACGCTAAATCATAATGCTTAATTAACATAAGACATTAGGCGATTCAGATAGGACCCCCTTCTGTTTAAACTTTAAACTAGTGCAAATACCATGTGCGCTTGCTATAAGTAACCTAAATCCACCAGCTAGAGTTGGAGTGAGCAAACATCTTCTGATGTGAATTGATGGGTATGTTAACCACATACATAGGACCTACTATAACTTCGTGAAGAGGGACATCAATGTACTACTCCCTCCTCCGTCCAATGAAGCTCGTCTGGATTTGAAAAAAGACGGGTCATCCATTACATGGCTAATTTTAGTTCCTCAAGACCAAAAATATGCGAACAGGGGAGAACATTGTTGTTTTTTAACGGGACCTAGAGTCCAATAAATTTCACTAATTTTAAAATGCAGACGAGCTTCATTAGATGGAGTGAGTAGCAGCGATCAATTCAAACCTGATTAATATACAGATACAGAGATATTAAACATCGCCAGTTTTCTGTATCGAGAAAAAAAAACAACATCGAGAGTTTTGGTCCAATTGAAAAGAGGCAAACTCGTATACTGTTTTGTTGTCTTTGTCATCCAATCTGTGGGCATCAGGTCAAAAGGAAAGAAACGGAATTGGAAGGCCTGCAAAAAGTAGAATGAAAGAGCTGCTCCAGCAGGTTTCCAGGAAATATGGAGGGAAGCTACCTTGAGCCCAAAGCGAAGTTGGCCACGACTTTCCAAAATTCGAAAGTGATGAGGATGACCGCTGATGTTCTCTGCCGCTTCCAGACCTTCTGACTCCCGCCCTTGGTCAGCATTGATAGCCCTCTCTAACGGTATCTCCAAACTCCGTTATCTTTACTTCCACGGGTCTGGTTCCAAACTTTCACTCAAAATTAATAGAGTAATTTTCGTCTCTCTGATTCTGGGGGGAAACTCCAGTTGTTTAGTGAAAAAGGAGGCTCCTGTCCGGCCGGGGTTGTGCTTTTTCTTCTTTCATTTTCTTTTGTTTAGTACAAAGTTTGTTGGTATAATTAGGGCTGTTCGCAGCCGGCCGCGTCCGCGAAGCCGGCCGCGTCCGAGGTGTCCGTGGCCGTGTCCGCGCCGAGATAAGGTGTCCGTGGATTTCGGCCACGGACACGGCCAAGGGACCTCGGACAGCCGTCTGTCCGAGGTCCGAGGAGGAGGAGGAGGAGGAGGGGTGGCGGCCGGCGGGGTTCCAATCCCCCCTCCCGCATCTCATCTTTTTCAAAAAAAAAAAAAAACAATGTGACCGGTCCGGACCGGTCCGGTTTAAAAGAAAACCGGACCGGTCGGTTTACCGATCCGGGGTAAACCGGGTGAACCGAACCTGTTTCCCGGCCGGTTCCGGTTTTCCGCGGTTGGACCGGCCGGTCCGGTCCGGTTTTGAAAACCATGACCTTCATGGCTCGTGGGGCAAGTCCAGCCACCTACTATGACTAATTTGCATTTTCTAAACCTCTTTATCAAACAAATTTTCGTATCATCACGAATTTACATTTCAAAGCAACCATAATAATCTAAATACATGATTTGTAGCAAAACATCAAACCCTATCCCAATCACATGAGTTGGGTCAGATCACCTTTGTTTCAAGAATTTAGCAGATAATCGACCCCAGGAGAACGATCCAAACAAGTTTGAGTGCCTGAACCGGATGCCAGAACCCCAAAGTCTAAAGAAAAGCAACTCTTAGACCGTTAACGTTAACTCCGTCAGTAGTGGGGCCCATACGCTTCCGTGTCTCCACTATTTATACACTGCTTCCCTCCTCTGACCTCCCCCATTCCTAAGTCAACAAAAACGTTCTGTCTAACCACTGCATGGGTCCTTGCTTTTCCGTACAAAACCGCGGCCGCGCCACCCTCCCCACGGCCAAGGTCGTCACCGCCTCCGGCCACCTCCGACAGTACTCCACCCCGGTCACCGTCGCCGAAGCGATCCTCCACCTCGACCCCCTCCCCTCCTCCTTGGTTAGCTTTAGTTCCTACTTCTTGTGTTCGTCAGACCGCCTTTTCTTCGACGAGGCCATCCCGGCTCTCCTCCCGGACGACATCCTCCAGCTGGGCCAGATCTACTTTTCCCTCCCTGACACTATGCTGCGGCATCCCCTGAAGGCGGAGGACATGGTGGTTTTGGCGGTGAGGGCTAGCGGAGCACTGGCGGAGGCCGAAATGGCGGAAGGCAGCGGGAAGAGGCAGACGAAGAAGCTGAGGGTATCCCCATTTTTGGACGTGGGTATCATTGGTGGACAAGGGGATTACGTTGATTGGGCTGAGAAGAGGATTGATAAATCGGGTAAGGTGGCGCAGGCAGCAGCTCCGGCAAAGTTTTCGCGATCTCGGTCCATGAGGAAGCTGCAGCGAAGCGCGTCAAGGCGGGCAAAGATGGCAGTTCGATCTTTCAAGATGAGGCTCAGTACCATCAATGAAGGAACTCTTGCATCTTGATTGCTGCTGCTTCTTCTTCTTGCTAGGAAAAGGATGATTGATATCTTTGTCCTACTTTCTGCCATTTCCTTTTTTTCCCTTGTTAATTACATTTTTGGGAATTTTTTTGTCTGATGTAAACATGATGATTCATACAATTTATAGGCCAATGGCCAATTCTTTTCCCCAAATATGAAATTTTTTAGAGACCAGTTTAGATGACACAGGTCTCATGGAAGCTGCATCACTCAAAGCCACGTTGAGTTGCCAGATTTTGATCCGCGGTGGTCGTCAAATCAAGGGGCAGGTGGTGTGAATCACGCCGTTAGATCAAAATTCGACATCTCAAGGTCACTTGGCTCATGTGGCTTGCGTGAGACCTGTCTCATGTAAACTTTTACCAATTTTTTACATTAGTATTTGCGTTTATAATATCAGTCAGGCTAGCCTGCGCGGGCGCTGTAGGGCAGGCGGCCATCAAATCGTGAGCCCACATCATCTAACAGCTGCCTGCGTTACAGCCCATGGTAGGTTTGCCCTTGTAATAATGTAAGTTACGAGATGTATTTCTCTCAAGTCATGAATAGATTGTTTGTTCTATTTTCATTAGATAAAAAGATGGGGAAATTATATAATAAATTATTAAATTTTTTTTTCCAAAATGGCATAGTGTAGCAAATATTTCCCGAAATGGTGTTCTGACAACCCACGCAGGCGCGGGAGCTTGCGTCGCTTTTTTTTTTTTTTAAACTAAACCAAAACCTCTCGGGTTAACCGACGCCTTAAGAGGAGAATAGGAGAAGAGAGGCGTCGCCTTTTGGGTGCCTTAATAATTTTCGTCCCATTTTAAACGGGCCGTCACTTCAACGATGTATATCTCTCTTATTTTTAATCCGTTTTCGCCCTTTTTTTTCATTCTTCTTTATTTTTAGTGCTATTTCTGGTCATCATGATATCACAAAGATATTGAGCCATCACATACTATTTATCGTAGTTTTTGTGATATTTTTTTCGATAAATAGCATGCGATGGATCAACATCTTTGTGATATTATGATGACCAGAAATAGCACTAAAAATAAAGAAGAATGAAAAAAAGGACGAAAACGGATTAAAAATGAGAGAGATATACATCGTTGAAGTTATCACCCTTTAAAAATGGGACAAATTTATTTTGAGCTATTTTAGTGGGACAAATTTCAACGATGCATATCTCTCTCATTTTTAATCCATTTTTGCCCATTTTTTTTCATTCTTCCTTATTTTTAGTGCTCTTTCTGGTCATTATGATATCACAAAGATGTTGATCCATCGCATGCTATTTATCAAAAAAAATATCACAAAAATTACGATAAATAATATGTGATGGCTCAACATCTTTGTGATATCATGATGACTAGAAAGAGCATTAAAAATAAGAAAAAAAATGGAAAAAAAATAGATTAGAAATGAGAGAGATATATATCGTTCAACTGACGGCCCGTTTAAAATAGGACAAAAATTATTAAGGCACTGAAAGGCGTCGGTTCACTTTCGGTTTAGTTTAAAAAAAAGCCACGCAAGTGCCTGCATGGCTTGTCAGTGCGCCATTTTGGAAAATATTTACTACAATATGTCATTTTGGAAAAAAAAATTAATAATTTATTATATTAATTTCCCCTTAAAAGATTATGTGGGACTGAGGCAAAGTACTCCCTGCCCTTGCATAAAGTTTAGAGATCGACAACTTTAGTGGACTATTTATGTGATCTAATTGGGTGAAGGGAATATCTTTTGTATTGGGGAAAAGTTTATATGAGATCGTTCTCATATTGCTTATATGAGGCCACTTTGAATCGTAGCCGTCAGATCTTTGAATCGTAGCCGTTGGATCTTGATCTGACGGCTACAAATATCCATAATATCTCACCCACTCCTTGATGTGACACACTCACCTATCCACTGATTTGATATCCACCCTCGATCGGAATCTAATGGTAATAAAAATTGGCCTCATACTTCTTATATGAGAACGATCTCATGTAAACTCATCTCTATTGTATTATGTGCTCTACTTCAATGGACTACCGTAGTTTCAAACCATTTGATAGAACCATTATCACACAAAAACACTACATATTAATATAACTCTTTTTTTTTATCTAAAATACACTATTAGAAAGTTATGGTAATTAAATACCATGTAAAATTGAAGAGGGTGCCTTTTACAAATGTATTGTAGGACATTAGACCGTGGTATGGATATATAAACTTTGAAACACATAATCACCTCAATAACATGACAACTAATTGTTTCACTTGAGTGTTGGAATTCCTTGGATTACATGCTCCTTTTTCTAAGCTGCATGTTCATGTCATCACCATTTCCCTAATGTCAACTCAAATGCTTAAATTAGATTCATGGACCATAGTGTGCAATATCCAAAACCTATTGTTATCCATCGGTCATCTAAAAAACTTAACAGGTAACCTTGAAGTAATTACTACATATATACAAGCCTTACATGTGAGCTATGTGACCAGAAACGCGTTTTGGGTAGGCAGCAGTAAAAAACTGCATTCAAAATGCGTTACTTATAAAAAAAATGCATTTTTGTGCAAAAAAACGTGTTTTAAACACGCAAAACGTGTATAGACGCATAAAACGTATTTCATTGTTAAATCCCTAATTTTGCTCACTGATTCTAGTCATGAAATGTGTGTTTTTATTATCTCCTAATACTTATGATTATGCTAGTGTTTGATTAGAATAACTACTACTTTAATATAGTTTTTGCTTTTTGTAAGAAACAAGAGTAATACACAGAAATGAGGTGAAAAACAACTCGAATGGTTAAATCATCATAACTTCATGTACAAATGTCGGATTGGAATGATTCAAATCTCATGTTAAAGTTCAAGAAGTCAGCTTTCCAACGCCACCAACTACGCACAATTCGGAGTTCGGGACAGAAAGTTATAGCCATTTGAAATTTTATGAACAGTAACTACGATCGATCGGTATCATACGGCGTCGATCGGCAAGCGATCGATCGGAGGAAAATAACGAAGGAATAGCGATCGATCGGAACAGCGATACGATCGTCAATACGGAGCGATCAATCGCCGTATACGGACAACCGAAATAAGACCTATTTCGACTTGGATTTGGAAGGAGACTTCGTGGTTTTCCTTCACTCTTATAAATACGCCTTATGAGAGAACGTATTGGGGCACCCTCATATTCAACCTTGGAGAACCAGAGCTTTATTGGAGGCTAGAGAGGAGCAAGAGAAGAGGTCTTTTGGAGCAAAGAAGAAGAAGGATTCATGACGATGGATCTACACAAACAGGCTTTTCTTTTCTCTCTTTCTATGTGTAACTAAATTCCTTGTCAAGGCTTGATGAAGCCCTAGATGTGTATTGCTACTCTTGATAGTTTAATTTTATAAAGTTGATTTTGATTCATGCTTAATGCGATTTCATGAGTATTCTTTTGAGTGCTTGATCATAGACTTGATTGATTATGAATGAAATTAGTTATTGTGATTGATTTTATGCCCGATCAAGGATAAGATTAATTGCATTATAATAGAGTTGTAATTGATTCTATGCCCGATCCAAGGATAGGATTGATTACAAAATAGTGGATGAACTTTCGTGTCCGATCAAGAACGTTAGTGAATTCATTAGTAATTCGTGTGTCCCGATCAAGAACATGAATTACCATATCATGTTAACTTATGCTTAATAATAATTGAGAGTAGTAATTGCATGTCTAGTGGTGGATTCTTTGCCTTGATATTTCTCCATATTGATTAAATCTCAGCTTAGTTTAGTTTAAAGTTTATTGCTTTCTTAGTCAAAAATCAATACTACTTTCTTCTTTTGAATTTGGTAAAAGATTAATCCGTCCCTGAGGTTCGACAACCCTTTAATACTCGTCGTAGTACAATTGCCTTGTGCACTTGCAAGGGTTTATATTTAAACGATCAAGTTTTTGGCGCCATTGCCGGGGACGGCATAATAGTTTGCTAAATTCTTAGCATAGTTAGTTTTAGAGTAGTTTAGTTTAATTTAGATTTATTTTCAGTCACTTAATTTTGTTCTTCTTCTTTTGCAGGATTAAGAGAGGACGCTGATTTTCGTCATCGTTGGAAGGGCCATCCCTTCCTACTGTTTGCACTCTCTTAACCCTCTTTTAGAGTAATTTGGTGTTTTTCTTTTCTTTGTGGGATTGCATGACGTGCTAGTTGTCGCTATTAGGATTGCACAGGTTTTGTTTGAATTTTTATTGTGCATGCATGGTCGTCGCTCCTGAACCCGACCTTGCCTTTGATCCTGATCCTGAGCGCCTATATAGAATCTGTAGAACTCATAGCAAATCAATCCCTGAAATTCATCCAATGGCAGAC